>DF362910.1:20820-37934 GCA_000787875.1 Solanum virginianum
TCTTTGTGTTATAGTTAGGAACCCTTGCTCTTCTCCCTCCTTTGATGTTCTCAAGAAATCCCTAAGCGTGAAAAATAAACTTATAGAACTTTTAATCAAGTCTAAAATGCCCAAGGATTTGATTAAAAGGAATAGGACTAGACAAAAATACCCCTCTTAAAATTATCGACAAGGTGACCCTGTCTACGAGTCGTAGACCATTATATGAGCCATAGACAACCTCTTGTAAATGAGGGGTCCAGAATTTTGAGTTACTGAAATTTGGCACGAAACCTTTTCTACGAACCGTAAAAACTTCTATGGGTCGCCTGATAACTCATAACTCAATATACCAAAAAGTTAGTATTTGGACTACCAATTCATGAAACCAATCTATGGGCTATGGAATACTTTATGGGTCATATGTTGTCTTATACATAGGCCTAAGACTTAGAAAATTTCACCAAGTCATTGAGGGGGGGAAGGGGGTTTAAAAGGCCTCTTTTACGGGTCGTAGATCTCTTTACAGGTTGTAGATGGCCCTCATGGATCCTTGTTCTGTAACGTTTTGTAGTCATTCTCTCAGTTTTCTCTATGCATCTACTCAGACTAGGTGGAAAGAATTTGGGGGCTGTTACAGACAGATTCATAGCTACCTTAAATCAAAATAAGCAAGTCTAAAGTCTAACTCTATAAGCTAGATAAAATAAATGATATGCATCGTCCAAAATCAAGGAGGACTCATCAATCAGCTGAAACATGGAGAAGATCTTTGTAACGCCTGATAAAATTATCAAAACAACCCTAGAATAGAGATTTGCACGTAACGCGTCTTTCCATGCTCCATTTGCAAATTCGAGACTGGATATACATTCAACATGGAAAATTGAGTGGGAGAATGGTCTTGTTCAAATTTTAGAGCCATTGGATTGAAAAATAATTTTTTGATCCAAAATTGAATTTCAGTGAGGATGTGCAACACAGCCGCGATGCAGACCTGTCGCCGATACACACTTATGTTTTTTTCAACTGTTAAATCATTTGAGGGTCATTCCTATCAATTCCCAACCCCTCTTAAGTTCAATAAACGAATATAAGAGATTTTTTACACCAAGCCAAGTCCAAAGAATTTCTACCAACTAAGTTTTTGTATGAGTTGATAGAAGGGTCAACTTCAAATGACCATATATCCTACATCATAATGATTTAGGTGAGCTATAAAATATCAAATTGAAGATATTCAAATTATCTTTCCAATGCATCAAATTTTGCCTTAATCCGAGTTTGGAGTAGAACGTTATGACTATTTTACTGAAGAACTGCAGAGCTGTCTGAAGGTGTGCGATGGCTCCGCATCGCAGACCCAACGCGCACCCTTTCTAGATGAGATAAATGACGTTTGTTATTTGTATTTTTTGAGGGTATTTTTATCCTAAAAACCTTTGGGGGTCTATTTAAGGTCTCAAAACGCATAAAACGTCAGTTCTCATAGTAAAAAACCTTCTTCTTTACTCCTAAACATAAATGCACAAGAATCATCAAGAAAGTCATCAAGTTGGAATTAACTTTCAAGATTCATCCTCAAGGTGAGTTATTCTTCATAAAATTCAATCTACACAACCCAAATTTCTTCATCTATTCATAAATCTCTTCAAGATTTATCCTCAAGATAAGTTATTCTTCATAAATGTCAATCTACCCAATCCAAATTTCTTTATCTATTCATGAATCTCTAATAGAATCTTAAATTATAACCTCGGGTTTCAAGAAAATGAATTCAAGAATCCCAAGAAAGGATTTATTGATTCTTCTTCTTCAAGAATTAGGGTTTTTCATCAAGAATACTAAAGATTCTAAATCAAGGATTCAACAATCAAAGAGAAGTTCTTCAGATAAAGTCTTTTCATGTTTTTTCACTCTAAAAGAACTACCGAGATCGAGGATTTTCTTCAAGAAAACTAGTGTTCATCAAAATTCAATGGTAATATCAACTTTTAAAGTATGTAAGGCTAAATGAAAGCATGAGATTATTCTCTCATATGCCCCATAGGTGGTCATAGATGAGAGTTGAAGGTTCTTGAGTCTGCATAATGTAACGTTAAACGAAAACATGGGATTGTTCTTCCATGTGCCCCATAGATAGTCTTAGATGAGAGTTGAAGGTTCTTGAGTCTACATGCATGATTCTTGATTATTTTCTTGAAAAGTTCATAATTTTTACATGTATTTTCATATGTTGATGATCATCATAAACTTATTTTCTTGAATTGAATATTTTATATGAATTATTAAAGATTGCATGAAAAAAGCTAGGGATTGAGTCTAGAGCCTTGAGTGAGAATGTTGATTGTGATTGCGATTGTGAGGTTAGAATGATGTTAAGTTGATAGAACTTGATAGTCCCTTGAGTCTCCATACATGACCTCTAACAATTTGTCTATTCGATTATTCCCTAATGATTGTTCTAAGCTTTGAGCTATTGATTGAGATGTTGATTGATGAGATGATTAGAGTCTCTATGAGACTGATTGAAAGATTGTGCCTTCATGAGGCTGATTGAGATGATCGGATTGAGATATTTTGATTGGATGGATTGTTTTATGAGCATTGAGTCATGGAAGGAGTATCGAGTACCGAAAGAGTAAGATTTAGTCCAACTCACACTCGTCAAACTATATAGCAAACGTAGGTGAGGATCCGGACCATTACATCATATTATGTTGAGGTCTCCTCTGATTAGTAGTCCCTGAAATCAATAGAGGACTTATAGATTTGCTGACTCTATTTGGACTTGTCCATGTGGTTTTGATTCATTCTCTACCTGGCAAGTACAGAATGATTGTGGCAACATCAGTGTGATTGTTGTATAATCACTGGCTCGTAAGTAATTGTTGTCAGATAAGAGAAACTCTCAAAAAGTTCCTAACCTGAGTACTCTGAGATGAGATGAGTCCCTCTAAGATGAGATGAGATGAGATGAGTTGAGATGAGTCCCTTTGAATCGAGATGAGATGAGATGAGTTGAGCTGAGTTCCTTTGAAATGAGTCCCTTTGATTTGAGTTTGACTTGATTGATGAGTTGATTGGTAGATGGGTCACTTGTCTACTCTTTATTCTTTCTTTAGATAGACACTTGACATGTTGATTGATTTCTATAATGAGTTGATATTGTTTCTATATTATTCTACCTGTTTCAGTTTCACTTAGCTCTTTTACATACTAGTATATTCCACGTACTGACGTCCCCCTCTGGGACTACTTCATTTCATGATATAGATACGAGATTTGGAGATTATTAACAGGCGCATCGTTGAGGATTTGAGACGTTCAGTTGATTGATGAGCCTCCAATACTTCGGAGGATGTATTTTATTTATTTTATCTAGCTTTAGAGTTAGATTTGATTAGCTTTATTTTGACTGAGGTAGTCATCGGTCTGTCATTGGCACCACTTGATAGTGATAGAGGCTTCATAGACTAGAGTCGAATGTTGATGTTAAGATTTGTTGAGCTAGTTTCTTTCTACTAGCCTTTTCATTTATAATATTATTTTGAGACTCGATGATGATGTGCACATTTACTTCTTTATATCTTCTGCTGGGACTAGCAATAGTCTCTGGGTGCCAGCCACGTCTTGGGTCCCCTCCCGGGGCGTGACAATCTTCAACGGAGAGCCTGATGATGATCTCTAGTATTTTTCTCTACATTATAAAATGATGCAGGTCTAAATGGATGTCAATACATGGAATGTATGAGTATGTAAGATGGAAGAATAAAATGGATATAAGGTAGAATACAATCATCTCAAAATACTCAGTCAGAATGTTATAAGTCTAAAGAAAGAATAAAGACTAGATAGTGACCGGTCATAGACAATCTAATCCAATCCAATCAAATCCAATTAGAGTACTATCAAGACCTATTTGGGAGTTTCTCTGACCAACAACCCTCACCTATAAGCCAGTGATGATACAACAAAATGGTGTCATTGCCCACCCATCCAATACCTTGCCAGGGTAGGCGACGCTCAATAATCCATCAAGAATCATTAAGGACTTCAAAGATATGGCTCCTATCGATCATCCTATGTTGATAGCATAGTTATTGAGTTTGAATTAGACTGACTCGATACTCAATACTCCTTCCAAGACTCAATGCTCATAAAATAATCGATCTAATCAACAAATCTCTTAAGAACTCTTATTAATTCATCACAATCAAGATAGGGGACTATCAATCATCCAATCAATTTTCAATCACATCTTTCAAGATAGGTTTAGATGATCATAAGGGGACCATCAATTTAGACCAATCATTTTAGTTCAATTATGAAGACTCTCAGAACCATCAAGTTCTATCAACATCATCATCATGCTCAATCACAATCATACTATCGAGGATCTAGACTCAACCCCTAGGTTCATTCATGTAAATCCTTTATTAAATAATATCTAGGGTTTATGAAATAACTTATGTAAAAATATTTATTTTAATAAATCAAGTTCATAATGATCATCGAGAATGTAAAAAATATATAATATATAGTTTACAAGAAAACTTTCAAAGAAACATGCATGGGGACTCAATACTTTCACAATCTTTCTATTACCATTAATAGGAGCACTAGAAGAATAATTTCATGTTTTAGCTTAGCCTTACATACCTTGGATGAAGGAAGACACTCAACATTGCAAGAAATTGGCCTCAATCTTCTTGAACCCTCGCTTTTCTCCTCTTATTTGCTCAAAGTCTTTACTTTATTTTAGCGTAAGAGATTTAAGAATGGGTATTGGAACCCTTTTTAGGCCAAAGAAATGATCTATATATATTAGTCATTGGTTAAGTTAAGGAGAGATAGGGGAAAAGTTTGGAATGCCCCTCGAAAGACTGAACATTTTGCACTACGGTGAAATAAATACGCGTCGTGGACCTGGTCCCTCCAAGTACAATCTTTTTTAAAAAAAATATCAATCAATTTTCTAATCCAGTAGAAAATAATAGAACCAAAATTAAGGCAAGTCAACGACAAGTCTGCGACGCGGTAACATGTCACGCACTCTGCTAGAATTGCATTTGTCCCAAAAAATAATTTTTTGATCTGATTGCTCTAAAATTCAACCAAGATCATTTTCCTATACAATTTTTCAATTTGATCGCAATTTCGACCTCGAATTTTTCAAAAAGATTTGAGACGAAGTATTTTCTCATTTACAGGTATTTTGATAATTTTATCAGGTGTAACATTATTCTTAGTTCCAAGACCTTTTTGAAACAACTTCCAAAAGTCCGAAGTAAATTGAGTGCCACAATTTGAAACGATAGACAAAGGCACATCATGAAGCTTCACCAATTCTCATAGAATTCAATGTTTATAATGATGTTACTAATGTTTGTTGAACGTTACATGACAATCTAATCAACTTTAAAGTAGTACTAAGCTGTCTTTTGAAAGAGAATTTTAAGTTCTCTCAAAGCTTAGAAACACTTCTTGTGGACAATTGAGGGACCACATTCGTCATACTCGTCCTTTGTTATCAAATCTGCATAAGATGTAGATATTAGTGTTGAATTCCTTGAGCTTAAAAGAAGTTAATAAGAAAATGTTCATAGTTAAAACCAATCATTCGAGACTACGACTTGATAGATAGATTAATACGTTCTGCTATGCCAGGAAACATAGTTGAACCACCACTAAGCACAATATATGCAAATAAATCCTTCCTAATGTCAACATCACTTTTCATGATAGAATTATAGACTTTTCCATGTGCTCCTGTCTGTCCCTTTCCAACCAATGATGGCTGGAATAAGACTTCAAGACAGCGGAACCTCTCAGAACCAATATTAAGGACTTGTCCAGAAAGAAGCACAAAGGCCTTCTCAACTGAAGATCTGTTTTTTGCCTTCTCAATCTCCTGTTCAAAATCCAGTGCGACATAAGTAATTGTCTCCTTCATACGCCTAGTAAAACCTTCTCTTATCGTTCCGTTAATTGCATAACCTTCGTACGTGACCAACTTGCAGAGATAATCTGTAAGACCATCACCAGCAATATCTAACCATGAGATAGCATGGGGAAGTGCATGTCCCTCATAGACGGGAACCGTGTGGGTCGCACCATCACCAGAATTAAGAACAATGCCTGGTTGAAAAACAACAAACGAAATCAGTGACTAAATAAAACCAAACAGTAAAGAAGCGATATTTATTCATCTGCCTACCAGTTAAGTTACCATTAGCAAACAGAGAGAGAACAACTTGAATTACGACATACATGGCTGGAGCACTGAATGATTTCGGTCATTTTCTCCCTGTTTGCTTTGGGGTTAAGTGGCACTTCAGTCAGAAGAATGGGATGCTCCTTGGGAGTTCATTGTAAAATGTGTGATGCCAGATTGTCTCCATATGATCCCAGTTTTTTACCATGCCACGTTCAATGGGATATTTCAGAATCAAAAAACCTCTTCTCCGGTAAGCGTCATCTCCAACATAGGCATCTTTTTCTCCCGGATGACGAGGACGACCAAGTACATTTTCGAAAACAGTCGTTGGAGGATTATCCCCAGCAAACCCAGCCTAGAGAAACATATCCATTAAAAGAGGAACACAATGAACAAAGCTGAAATTGCAAGTGGTTTTTTCTTACTAACCATGGACCGTTCTGTTCCGTTGTCGATGACAATTGTTTGAATATCCATCCCATCAGCCATCTTGTAACGACTTCAAATACTTAAATAGTAAAGAAACACACGGGGAAAATCTGAACCAAATTGGTTAAGCAATGGATAATCTTTTTACTTTTAATTTTTCCTTTTAATGCCAAAACAAATCATAATTCAAACGATTAGATTTGACTGTATAATCCAATTGAAAGTGAAACATACCCAAATCATCATCGCTGCATATAACATGAAACGAGGGAGAGTATTCCTATAAAATTGACAATTTTTAGCTTACAACTATTTAGTAAATTTTAAGCCTAAAATAATTAGCACTACTTAGGTAAACTTTCGATCGGTTTATTTTGCTAGCTAAGAGGAGAGAATATCTCTTTCCTTCCGTTTTTATATTGTCGATCCGTTTATTTTTCTAGCTAAGAGGAGAGAATATCTCTTTCCTTCCGTTTTTATATCCCCAAAATGCAGGGATTCATTTTTCTTTTCTAGATATCCCTAAAATCATAACTTTATTTTTTAAAGGTTGGTTACTACTTACTATATCTTTTTATATATACTAGTATAGCATGTAACTCGTTTGATAACAAATATTACAGAAAAAATTAAATTTATTTCTGATCTTGCAAAAGGTAAATAATTCATTACATAAGTAATTTTGATAAATTATTTATTTATAAATGTCTTATATATATAAATTCTATCACTAATTAGAATCATGGTAAATTAGCATTTTCTTAATGACTGCAGGATATTTTCCTGATAAAGTTCTTATTTATCTAAATCAAAATTTTTTAATAAAGGGCAAAAATTCAAACAACATTTAGAAAAACTTTAACACTTTTAATATAGTATAGTAGAGTATAGTATAGTATAGATAGATATAGGGTTTACGAAATCCTATAATCACTCAAAAACTGATTTTTCTTTGCACGATGTATATAGTTTAACAAGTTTGGAATTTTGGATGGCAACTGCTGCAAATTCAATTCTCCATATCTCAATTCTCCAATTTCTTTTATGTATAAACTTCTATATTGTTGCAACGATTTATATGGTACTACTACATCAACATAAACAATGCTCAAACAAATTATTTATAAATTTGATGACGATTTTTTTCATCTCCTATTATATAGTACTCCCATCCCATTTTATATGGCATCATTTCATTTTTATTCTGTTCCAAAAAAAATGTCATTTAGAAAATAATTTATCCTTAAAATTTCTTTTTTTACCTTAATGACATGATTAACATTACACAATTATCTAAGAATGATTTTACACCACAAGTTTCAAAAGTCATTTTTTTTTATTAAACATCGTACAAAGTCAAAAGTTATCACATAAAATGAGACATAGGGAATAACATTTTTATTATGTGGCATATTTTGGTCTTTCTTTGATTGGCTTTGCAAATGATGCAAAAAAATTTAGAAGTGGCGAAATTTATTACTATTTGTATCAAAGAAAATAGATCGACGGTATGTTTTTCCTTTTTTAACTTGTGATTTGATTTTACATCTTCATATGTCTTTTTGTTAATATAAATTAGGTCCATGAAAATTCAAATAGAGTATGAAATTACTGGATCGAAATATTAAATGTAGTACATTTAGATTTTTATTGTGAAAAGTTTGAACTATTTTGCATATATTATGGGGTTTCGCTATCACTGACTCTTCCATTAATTTTAATAGCACCCATTGGGATAAGAGTTGAGATAACTCAAACTCTGTAATAGGATTGTATTGCAATATAGGTGACTCCTCACTTACCTCTGAGAAGGCCTATAAGATGGATCCATAAGTTAAGTTTACACCCCTATTCTAACAAGGTATGAAATGACGACTCTAAAAATGTGGACAAAACATTGTATCATCACGAAGTTCATAGTGGTAGTTGTTGGTTAGAGAAACATCACAAGAAGTAAAGTTTTATATTTTTTTTGGTACCGAATTGCATTGTTATCAGTGACAGAAGCAGGATTTCTATCAAGGGGGTTCAAAAAGATTAGTAAATACGACAATAATATTCACAAAAAAATAATGAGGCGGGTCAGATCAAATATAAACGGATCGAATCAGATACAAGCAACTAAAATAAAATTTAACTCTACCTGAACACGAACAATAAAATCAAAAAAGTATATGTTAGTCATAATACTAAAATGAATATGAGAGAATGTATTTCCTTAATTTAATTATGGGCCTCGTATCCACCATTGTTGTGTGTGTGATATATATATATTTGAAACTAAAGATTATACTATTCAAAAAAAATTATTAAAATAAGATAATAACTTTCTGCAAAAAAATTAATAATGAAGATCTTTTATTCTTGAGTTGTGATCACAGATATGCAGTAGAAGAATCTGAGAATATTTCCAAATTCAATCCCATTTATTTAATCTTACTTATAATTATATTATTTCTTAATCAAATATAAATTAAATCTTTGACATAAATGAGTATAAGATAATGTATTTTAAAAATTTTAATTGTGAAAACTAATAAAAGTTATAAGTTTTACTTAATTTTATGAAAATAGAAAAGAGATTATTTTTCAATTTTAGTATAAAATTATAAAATATATAAATCTCACTAGCTTAACAAAATGGATGGGAAAAAAGAGGTAGTTATCCAGATTCGAACTAGCGAAGTAACACTCATTTCCCAAGATCTTGAACCCCTGTACTGTTGGACCAAGCCCTTGGCTGATGCTAGGGGGTTCATCATCAGGTATATACCAGTAATTTCAAAAACTCAATTTTATATATACAGTGTAATTTTCTGACATAGGTGGTGAACCCCTTAGTAACCATTTAGATCCGCCCCTGATTGTTATTTTAGAGTGTTGCATCTTGTATGGTTGCATGTTTATTTGAGTTGAGCCATCTTCAGAATTCAGTGTATGAATTAGGTATCATGATTTAAGTTTTTTTTGTCAATCTACATACTTGTACATTCCACGTATTGACATTATTCGATTTGCATTATTTCATGATGCAGACATAGATGATAGAGATCCTCAACAAACGTATCATTGAAGATTTAGCTTTCTACTCAGCTTTGGTGAGACCATACACTCAAAGGAGCTCTGAGATCTATACTTTCCAGTTATTTTATTTAAGTTGAAATAGGCATGGACTTGTCCCAGTATGACAGTACCCAATTCAAAGTCAGTATTTCAGAGACTTCATAGATTAGTTAGACATTGTTTAGTTCTTTCCTTGAGTTTGTTGAAAGTCTTGACTTGAGTTTCATACATTATTACACTTGATTTTTCTTTAAGTCTTCTATTGTCAATCTACATACTTGTACATTCCACGTATTGACATTATTCGATTTGCATTATTTCATGATGCAGACATAGATGATAGAGATCCTCAACAAGCGCATCATTGAAGATTTAGCTTTCTACTCAGCTTTGGTGAGACCATGCACTCAAAGGAGCTCTGAGATCTATACTTTCTAGTTATTTTATTTAAGTTAAAATAGGCATGGACTTGTCCCAGTATGGCAGTACCCAATTCAAAGTCAGTATTTCAGAGACTTCATAGACTAGTTAGACATTGTTTAGTTCTTTCCTTGAGTTTGTTGAAAGTCTTGACTTGAGTTTCATACATTATTGCACTTGATTTTATTATTGCACTTGATTTTTCTTTAAGTCTTCTGTTGAATGAGTTGACCAGGCCAAGTGATTCGCTTGAAATCAGAAATGATTTTTGAGTAACGGTCATATCCAAGGTGCAAGCTCGAACGTGATACATAAAAACAAAGAGAATTGAAGCTTACATTTAGTAGTGAGAGTGTAAGAGGAAAGAGACTTTTTTCTGGTAAATGAAGGAAAATGAGAGAAGAAAAATAACCAACTAAGGACAGAAATGCAGAAAATGCCTCAATTTTGTGATTTAGAGGTGATCTGTAATAAGAGTGGCTCATAGATTGATTGTAACTTGTTTTTAAAATTTATGTAAATGTATATTCAGTTTTTTTTTCACACGTGATATTTTAGACTCCTTTCATTCAACAACTAATTTGGATCTATTATTTTAATGATCAAATTTATTTTTTCACTCATTTTCTTATAAAATCTACAAAAGATGCCTCCCTTTTTTGGATCTATTATTTTAATGATCAAATTTATTTTCTCACTCATTTTTTTATAAAATCTATAAAAGATGCCTCCCTTTTTTTACAGATACAAAATAATTTACAATACATTGCAAAAAGATTATTGTACAATCTATATGTTTACAGATACAAAATAATTTACAACATATTGCAAAAAGATTATTGCACAATCTATATGATGTTATTCTACTTTAAATTACAATCTAATCACCTTTCATTTTTAAGGTGGTGATAAATATTACATAGTTTGATAAACATTTCAAGTTATATTATTCTCAGTATAAAGAATTTTTAAATTATTACACAGACAAAGAAAAGAGAGAGGTCTTACATAAATTTGTCATTCAAGTGGATTACTTAATGAGAGAGATTATCACAAAAGAATTTTCACGTGATCAAGTAGGTTCACAAAATTGAAATAATAAAAAGAATTCATTTTTTATAATGCTGTTACTAATGTTTGTTCAACTTCAAGGACAATCTAATCACATACTATGAATAGATCCATTATCCAACTTACATTTTGTTTATAATAAGTCAATTTATTACCTGCTCATTTTATGTGTCATTTGATTGTATTTCTCTTGTAATTATTCTAAAATCAGTAAGTTTTCTGCATACTAACTAACCTACAAAGAAAAGAATAAAGCCACGCCAAGCCAAGCCAAGCAAGAAAAATAGACCGCTAAATCTTCATGCTGCTTGGGTATCAGTTCAAACAGAAACACTGGTCACTGAACTTAATAATGAAGCATTCAATCGATAAAACTAACTGAAGAGGATTTTAAGTTGTCGCAAAAGCTTAGAAACACTTCCGGTGGACAATTGAGGAACCAAACTCATCATACTCGTCCTTTGTTATCAACATCTGCATAGGATGTAGATATTAGTATTGAATCGTTGATCTTAAAAGAAGTTAACAAGAAGATGTTCATAGTTAGAACCAATCATTCGAGACTTAAGATTAATTGGTTAGTCAAATAAAGTAAGGAGAAACTAACTCTTTTGAAAGTATCGTGGGAAGCTAGAATTGATCCTCCTCTCCAGGTGTTGTACTTCCTCTCAGGTGGTGCAATCAGAGAGAGAACAGCCTGGATTGCGACATACATGGATGGAACACTAAATTTCTCAAACATGATTTCGGTCATTTTCTCGCAGTTTGCTTTGGGGCAATATGGCACTTCAGTAAGAAGAATGGGATGCTTTTCAGAAGCAACACGGAGTTCATTATAAAATGTGTGATGCCAGATTTTCTCCGTATCATCCCAATTTTTTACCATGCCATGTTCCGTGGGATAATTTTGACACAAAACACCTCTTTTATTCAGAGCTTCATCACCAACAAATTGGTCTTTTTCTCCCACTGCTCCAATCGTGACGCCAGTATGACAAGGACGGCCAACAACACTTTCAAATAATAGGGTCCACATCCATTTCATACCCATTCAAATAAAGAAAAAAAGAAGTAAATTGTTCTTCAAATTGGTTAAGAAAGGTGGTCATCAAAATTTCTATAAATAGAGAGCCTCTTGTTGAACACACCAAAATAGAGAAGAAAAAAAGAGACAGAGAGAGAATAAAATACATTGAGTATTTTATCTGTGAGGTATACCATAGGCTATTTAATAAAAATAGTTTGTGAAGAAAAATAGAGTGTGAGCGATATTTTAGTAAGGTGAAAAAAATCAAAAGATAATATTTCTTTTGTGTGTGTAAAAATTTTTTGGGAGTATTGTACTCGTGCCTACACGGTGTAAAATTTCTTACTATAATAATATTACTTCTCTTGGTCCGTGGTTTTTTCCCTTATTTAGAAAGGTTTTCACGTAAAATTTTTTGTATTATTATTTTCCTATTTTTTATATTATTGTGACATATTTATTTTGTGTTAGTCCATATTTTTCTTAACAGTTCCGTGGGATAATTTTGACACAAAATACCTCTTTTATTCAGAACTTCATCACCAACAAATCGGTCTTTTTCTCCCAGTAATCCAAGACCTACCATGACGCCAGTATAACAAGGACGACCAACAACACTTTCAAAAACAACCGTTGGAGCATCATCCCCAGCAAACCCAGCCTAAAGAAACACATCCATTAAAGAGCAACACAATGAATAAAGCTGAAATTGCAAGTGGTTTTTTTCTTACTAACCGTGGACCCTGCAGTTCCGTTGTCGATAACAAGTGTTCGAATGTACATCCCATTAGCCATCTCATGATGACTTCAAATACTCATCTGAGATAAGATTTTCATATTTCCAGTTGAAATCAAGATAGAGGAAACAATGATATATACTCAAGTGTGTAGCTGAATCTAAAATCAACACAAATCATTGAGCAAACAATAATGAAATCAAATTCAAAAATTAATTAAACAATGGATCCAATGTATCATCAAATAAAATGGAAGCATAGGGAAAAGAAAGAGGAGTCTTTCAGGCTTACAAAAAATTCATTCCATAAGATTTACTTACAGAGAGAGAGAAAAGCTAGGATTTGTCGCAAATTGAAAGATAAACTTACTCAAGTTTACCCAGATCACCATCGTTGGTGTCAATTGTCAATTGTCAAATGAATAAGTTGGGCTGATATGAACAAGTTAAAATGGGTTGAACAAATAAAACAGACTAAAACTAAATTCAGTCTAAAAATTAATCAGACTTAAATGAGCTAAATATGGCTGGGATTACCACCCGCCAATTTGTTTTTTTTTTTGAATAATCCAGCTCCCCTGGCTCACTCTATCCTCACGTACACCCCTCTTTGACGCTCCATCAAGGACCGACTTAAACTTGAGACCCAACTTAACCAAAGACATGACCCAATCTCTACCTCGAATAGGGACCTAGCCCACAATACTAACTTGCGGCCCTACCCTAACTCGGGACTCGAGACCCCAACTCAATCCTGACTTGGTCTTTTATCCTCTAAAACGTACTACCTTCTTTTCATATTATATGTACATCTTTCTATAAATATTTTACCCACATTATATGAGCACTTATTAAATTAAAATAAAATAAAATATTTTTTTCATTTTACCCCACCATTAATTAGTGTATTAATAATTTCTTTTAACTTAATGATTGTGTAAAATGAAAAGGTATCCATATAATATGGGACAAAGGAATTAACTTATAAACCAAAAATAAACTTTACTTATGAACTAAAAAGTATAATAATATAGTTTCAAGCATATACAATTTTATATATCCTAGTTTCCTTTGGCTTGGAATTTTAAGATTTTAATAAATTCTTCTTTTGATTTTTTTTTTTTGAACAATGGCAACAAAATTTTAATTATAACAAGGCAAAAAATGTTAGAACCCGTATTGTGACATTATTGGAAAGTTAGGGACTCAAGTAAATTTTTCAAATTTTGGATTGTTAGGATTCATGTGTCCTTGATTGGTTTAATGAGGAGAAGTTTGGTGGGGTGAGGTCAAGAGGATATAAAGATATACATGTGATCCTTCCCTTTTCTTCTACACAAGTCCACACTTAGAAAAATTTGAGATCAAGAGCAAGTTTCCAAGACCCTCTCGGGTTGCTACAGTGCTCCACAAAAAAAATTATGTTTTTCGATTTTACAATTATTTTGACGCTACAAGCTTGGTAAATTGAGTCCCCCAAGTGGCGTGGAGGTGTTGGTTGGCCAAGAAAATGCCTCGTTTTACGACTTTGGCAATTTGGGTCCAATTAAGGGGTTTAAAAGGTATGGCTGTTTCTAATCCTATTTTATGTAAATTAAAGATTGTGTGTATGTTGGAGTATGTTAAAGTGAAAGAATACATTGAAATGATTGCATGTTTAGGTGAGTTGTGAATTTTGGAGTGGGAGCCGAATTGGAGAGATGTATGTAAATAGCATTATATTGTTTTGTAACCATGAAATTGTGTTTAAATAGGATGAATATATTCTTTGTGGGATGAAAGAACTATTGAGAATTTTTTATATGTATACTTGAAGCTTGGCTTGGCAGTCACCAACATCTTAAATGGTCTTGTTTGGCTTTCAATCCGACCAAAATCCATATCTGTGATAAATCCTAACGGTGTGGAGTGCCAAAGAATAGCTTCTCAGCTACCAGATTTTGTTATTTCTGAGTTCCTATGGGCATGGAATTCTCTATCAGTTGTCACATGCTGCAGGTCTTTGGTCATAGTTTATGATGGAAAATGTATCCTTCAAATTGGGTTTGTTGTTGCATCATTGTTTAATGGAAGTGAGGCAGTAGCTGTGGACATTATAGATTGATAGAAGGATCACTTTACCAAGGTGTTCTAAAATCTGCATCACAGAGCTACCTGGCCAACTTATCTCTTTATCATGGGAAGTCGGAGTTACCATTTCTTCCTTCAAATACACAGACAGTAATCTTGCAACCTCTAGGAGACAAAGGAATTGTCATAATCGATGGTGATTCAATCAGAGGATTCACATCATCTGACCAAGCATAGATTACATCGATTGGAGAGAAGTTAGATGCTACACTTACAAAAGTTTTCTGACAGTCCTAGTGGCAGTGCAACATAACTGTTTCAAGACATTCAAACTGTAGTATCTTAAGTTCAGCATTTGCATATAACCATGTCTTCATTCAAGACATTGGACATCCAAAAGTATAAGTTGGATTGGCTTGGCATTGGGATTAGTTTGGCAAAGGAATTGAGGTATTACGTAAAGTTTTGGTCTATGGCATGACTTAGTTAAACCTAGTTAATGTTATAAGTTTTGAAAAATCCCTCCTACTTTGCAATTCGGGCTAAAACATGTCCTATGTTCGTTGCTTGGTATTCTTATAGAATTTAGTCATATCTTAACTCTTGTTCATTCAAAGTCCGAATGTTGTAAAAGTATGGAAAGTTTGACATGTTTGAAGGAATATACTTTTCTAATACTTTGAAAAGCATCAATAACCGTAATTTTTGACAAAAAGCCCGAATTACCTTAAAAACCATTCTGAAATGTTCCACAGTAGTTTGTATGATCTAAACTAAGTGTGTTCATCCTAAGTCAGGCTAGTTTGGGTTTCCATCAGCCGTGGGATCTACGACACCTCTTTTCTAAAATTTTGATATTTCTAAAAGAATTTAGAATAAATAATATCTTATTTTCGGTCATAAATATTTTTGTGAGATTTGGACTTATAATAATGGTTTTTATGCATATGACTCTCACAACTCTATTCGTACCTACTATGACATCGTTCATCGGTTCCCGAGCTGGTTGTTGTCATGCATATTATACAATATATCTATATATTCGAAAGTTGGCTGGGTACGATGAGGTCGGCTCGGCCCAAGGGTCGGGTCCGCTTAGATTGGTGATATGGTGAAATTGGGCCTTCGGTTTGGTGGCATCATGACATATTTTCTATATAATTTGTGGGTTTAGGGACACCTGGCTCACTTATCCTACATTTGTGATTTGTGTCGGAGACTTTGGAGATTTGAACTTTCTGGTGTGATATTGTGGTATGGCGTGAGTTTGGAGGTCGCCATCGTCCCTGTATGTTATGCATTTAGTTTGATATTTCAAAAAGACAAAAAAATATTCTTTTGATATTTGCATATGAGTTTGACTTCTACACCTCTGTTTGGTTTATTACTCTTATTTATACTTTGTATTTTCTGCTTTACATATGCGGTATGTATTTCGTACTGACCCCCTTTGCTTTGGGGGCTGCGTTTTATACCCGTAGGTACTGACGTACAGAGTAGTGAGCCCCCGGCTTAGGATCTCTGACTGCCGTTTGAAGTGCTCCTTTTACTTCGGAGCAAACTCTTGGTATATATATACACTTATTTTCTCTATTTTGTACTTATGCATATTCGAGGGTATAATGGGGCCCTGTCCCATCTTATAATTCAGTGTTTGTATAGAGGTCTGAGGACTCCTGTGCGTATGGGTTATGGCAGTTTATATGACTATGTATGTATGTTATGTTTGTTAGGCGATTTAACTGCAGCGGTGACCTTGTCGGCCCGCATATGTGTATATATATATGTGTTGTATGGTGGGACTTTTCTGTATGCAGGGTTTGGGTAGTCCATAAAATAAAAGAAACTCTGCCAAAATTTCTGTAAATAAGTTAGCTATTATAACTGGAATTTAGTTTAGTGTTTATATCTGGGTGCCCCATTCGGGCACCAGTCACGGCCCATAGGATGGATCATGATAGAAGTGGTATCAGACCAGTTAATCCTCGGAGTGTCCACAGACCGTGTCTAGTAGAGTCTTATTTATCAGTGTGTCGTGCACCACATCTATAAACAGAAGGCTACCGGACATCTAGGATGTTATTTTTTTCTCTGATCTT
>DF362909.1:986-12528 GCA_000787875.1 Solanum virginianum
GAAACTAATATATGCTATCCTAAAATAGAAGATTACAAAATATTACAAGAATATATTTTACATATTCTGACACCTATGAATGTAAGAGCAATATTTTGCTGATGAATTTCAATTATTCTTGCAGATCATATGATTCTTGAACAGGTGCTGAGTTCTAACAAAAAAGGTCCTTGTTGAAATCTCATAACTATTTATCAGATTTGTACTGTGAGACATCTATAAATTTTCTCCTTTGTACCATGTTGTGTTCAGTTCAAAGAAAAGCTAATAGCGCATTCTATGATCTTAAGACACATATAGTCTTCTGAGCAAGATTTGGCCCCCCTCTTTGTCATTGATTACATTTAATAATTTCTTTTCAAGTTATTATAATACATCAACATTCTATGAGTGAATTTAATGAAGTTACTAAACCTTTTCCTTTTCATGTAAAGCACACCTTGCTTAGAGTAAAGTCAATAAGTTGTATAGTTCCACTCCGTGAAGATAACTGACTTTTGCATATCATACTCGAGTTAAGTTACTAATTCTAACATAAGAATTACTTGTGCTTCACGCGCCCTGGTCATATAAATAATGCCCCTAGTTAGTCCAAGGAAATGAAAAAGTTGTTTGAGCATCATTCTCAAAAATGAATAAATTCAAATTTAATTAGACTTTAATATAGATATCAAAGTAAAATCTGATTGATAATTGTTGGCTTATAGATACTAGAACTGGAATGTTTTCATGTGTCTTATGCACTCATGATCAATTATGCTCATATTGCATATAGACAATTGGTTATTATTGTTTGTTTAAACTTCAACTTGAATAAGTGTTTGTCGTTATTATTCGTCGGTATGCATGAGCATATGTTTTCCACACATGCACATAAAAATGTCATGTTTTATAATTTGAATAAGTGTTTGTCGTTATTATTCATTGGTATGCATGAACTTATGTTTTCCACATATGCACATGAAAATCCCATGTTTTGTTCATGTTAGTACAACTGCATTTGACCAAGTGGTTACTTAAATTATATATAATAGTTGTTCATTATTGATTTAACATATGGATTAAGAAGTAGTAAATGATAAAGGATAATTTTACCAAATTACCTTTTAAATCTAATAAATACAATGTTTTTACAAATATAAGAGGGAAATGATTAATTAATGATAAGGATAAATTAGGAATTTAGTGTAAAATTATTTTTGGATTTCATGAAGTAGATTGTTTGACATTTATTTTAATACAGTGGACAAATAAAAATAAATACAGGGAATATTGTTTCAACCAAAAAATTAAATCGGGCATATTGCACAGGCCACGGCCTTCTAGTATTTGAATAAGCAGCTAATGGAGAGGACGAATTTGTTCTCAAAGTACAACAGAGGTTAAATATAAACTATTTTTGAGAACAAATGGGTAAATTTGCCCTTTTTACTTTGATTCTAAAACCACATTTACAATTAAATAAAGGAAATATACTTACTTTTATCCTTTCTACTTGAATTTTTGTGATTATTCCCTTTCAAAATAAATATGGCACGGCAGCTGTTACTATTAAAATAATATGAAGATCTTTAACTCTTCAACTAAGCGTTCATAATTTATAGTAAATCCAATTATGTCATGCTATTGATCGAATAACGTCAATTATAGTATAATTTTATGCACAGTGACATTTGCATAATTAAACTAGAACAAGTATTTCCTGATTCATGAATATAAATAATTTTTAACTTTAAACACCCCTTCATCTATTTAATTTCTCTTCAACTAAAGCAAAATGTCCAATCAGGACTGTTTGGTTGATTCTTCAAACCATTGAGTGGCTTCATGATTTGGATAATTAATTAATGAGATATGCTTATTATTTCTTTGGTATCCCATTTTTAAAGTGAATATTCAGCATGATACCTTCGCCAATCATTATAAAATAATTTGCTTCCTTCTAAATAAAGTATTTTATTATTATTTACTTATTTTAAAGTTAAATAAAAATTAATTTCTCATATTGTTTGTCATATTCAGTACCAAACGCATATTACTTTATAAAGAATAAGATGACCTTGATATTTTTATACAATCTAATTCTGCCCGTTTATTGGCTAATTGACTCCTCCATCTTAGTATATATTTGAGACATAACTAAGTACTTAACCGAACCAGAGAGGTAAGACACAAAAGAAAGAAAATTTACTCTATAATTTCCTGGATGTTTTCATTGTTAATTTTATCTTTCTTGATATGCAATAAATTCACTGTAACATTTTCATCTTATTGGATCATAGAATTCTTATTTAAAATAAATTTGCGATCTTCATAACAACCTATTTGATCATTTCTTAAAAGCAAATTATCTATTTTACTATTCCTTCTTCTTGAGAGTCCCCAATTTGGCTACCACCAACCCAAAACTCACGCAAAATTCAAAAGTAAGAATACTCCTTTATTCCTATCCTCGAATCAAAATATTTATACACATGGTCATAACCCGTGTGAGTAGACCCAATTAATGTGACCATCTTCTTATTGTGTGATATACCTCTCACCATCTCATTCCAAAAGCACTTCTTGTCCTTCTAGTAAGCCCTCTTGCGATACGTATGCACTAATAATAATATTCAAAGTACTTGGACCCTTTAATGACTAACTTAATAATCATTGTATTGTTGATCCTCCTAACCTCTATGACTTACACCCACAGCTCATTATCTGCTAAAATTCTTACTTTATTTCTATTCTTTGAGCCTCTTGATTAATACAACTTATACTTGTCCAAGTCCCTGCACCTTAGGTCCTATCCTTTTAAGTCTCCTAGACCCAAGTTATATTAATTTTTTTTCTTATTCTTATTGAGAATCTTCACTGGCTCTATGAATTAATTTCTCTATTCCAAAATAACTAGTGTTTTACCTTTTCATTTTGTTTTAAACTAAGTAGTATTTCACATAATCAAGAAGGCATTGATGATGTCCTTCGAATTTTGCTCTTATTTAAAAAAAAAAGGAAATTTTACATAACAAAAAAGTTACTACTTAAAAAGCTACATATTTTTCAAGGTATTCATTACGGATATGTTAGTAAAATTACGTCTTGCTTATTACGAATTAGGCTTTTAAGAAATATATCAAAACTAAAAATATTTACTTATTTTAAAATGGAGAAAATATTTTTCTTAAATGGGCATAAAATAAACTAAAGTGACATTTATTTTGAAATAGTCTAATAATTGAACGTACTGGTCATTAACTTCTGGAAGCCTAAATATGGTGCAGAATATAATTGAGGAAACTCAAACCAAAGACACTGGAACAAAACAGTGTATTATTATGGCAGATTCCTAATCGTTCTATGAGTTTAATTTACGTACCAGTTATTGATAATCCGGGAAATCGAAACGTGGTGTATAACTTAATCTGATGGAAACCAAATTAATACTACCTCTATTCCGCATCGACTAAATTTACGAGAGAATGCACACGTAAAAAAAAATTTAAGAATATAAGTTTTGCTATTACCTTTGTAAAATCATAAATGTAATTTATTTTTTAGAAAATATTAAACTTTAATAAAAGAACAAACAGAAAAAAAAAATCACAAATTGTTAGTACTAAAGACACTTGAGCACAACAATGTATTAACATTATTGTGATTGTTAGCACTGATTTCTATATTCTTTTTTTAAGTTGTAGACTCCTAATCATTCTCAAATTAAAAATGGAACAAAAATGGAAGAGTCCTTAATCTTTTATAATACAAAGAGAAAACTCCAGCACAACTCAACTATCTAACTACTAACATTTCATATAAAACCAACAACATAACACATCCCCTTCTGCCGTCCTCCTTCCCCTTTTTTTGTTAATTCCCTTTATTCGTTCTTTCTTCCGCCCATAAACATGGCCAAAAAACGGCCCGTGCCACCACCCTCCACCGGTGAAGGTGGTGACAGCGGACCAATAATTCTCAACAAGTATCAACTAGGTCATCTCCTTGGCTGTGGGAGCTTCGCTAAAGTTTACCATGCACGCCGTTTAGACGATTGTATGAACTTCGCCATCAAAATTATCGATAAAAAAACTAGTACCATGAATGACAACATGGAACGGTTAATCATGCGTGAAGTTTCTGCTATGCATCGCCTTAACAATCACCCAAACATCATCAAACTCATCGAAGTGATGGCCACTAAGTCCAAAATCTACCTTGTCATGGAACTCGCCCCCGGGGACGATCTTTTATCCAAGCTCAACCGCGGAGGCCGATTCTCTAGCTCCGGCTAGACTTTACTTCCATCGGCTTATCTCGGCTTTACACTTTTGTCATCAAAGAGGCGTGGCTCATCGTGACCTTAAGCCGCAGAATCTCCTCCTTGATCAACGCGGTCAGCTTAAAGTCACCGACTTTGGAATCAGCGCTCTTCATGATGAACAGCTCGGCAACATGAGCCTCCTTCAAACGGCTTGCGGTACTCCGGCTTATGCGGCTCCGGAGTTGTGTGCAGAAAAGAATATGACGGGTCTAAAGCAGATGTTTTTTCTTGTGGAGTTATTCTCTTTGTATTTCTCATAGGAAAACTTCCATTTGACGACAGTAGTCACCACAATTTGCATCGTGCAAAACTTAGTCGCGAATATAAGTTTCCTAATTGGATTCAAAAGCCAACTCGGAGTGTAATAAACCGGTTGCTCGATCCTAACCCGAGCACAAGGTTAAGCATCGAGGAATTAATGGAGCTTTCGTGGTTCAAGAAATCTGCATTAATAAAAGGCAAAGAGTTCAACAATCAACAGATGCAACATGGACAAGACGTATTTGAAAAATCAGGGAGATTGAACGCGTTTGATATAATATCAATGTCATACGGGTTGAGATTATCGGGTTTATTCGAAGGGGGGTCGAATAAGAAAGAGATGAGGTTTGTTACAAGTGTTGAAGTAGAAAGTGTTGAAGAGAAGGTGATGAAAATTGGAAAAGAAGAAGGATATAGAGTTGAGAGAAGAAAGGGTGGGGGAATTGGGTTGGTAAAAGGGAGAGTGGTCATGTTGGTGGAAATATGGGAAATGGCAACAAATTTGTGGTTAGTGGAGATTAAGGTTGTTAATGGAGGACGAGAATTTGATGAATCTATTCATTGGGAGGTAATGAAAGTTGGGCTGAAAGATATTGTTGTTTCATGGTGTAATGATGATGGGTCTTGACTTATTAGACTTTGTTTGGATGGTTATTATAACTTAGTGTTTCATAATGTATTGTATTATATTATTTTGTATTGTATCATAATTGCATTAATAGATTATATCATTCTTAGTCATTATATATAATGTCACACATTTATAATTTAAATGGATAGAGCTATTATATAAAAAAATTATGATAAATAATAAAATAAAATTATTAAATCACAAATAAAGATAAAAGGAAATAAAATATTAAGCTAAGTTGTTATACAAACTCAACGGTAGCAATAACCAACCAAGAGATTCTTATATTAGTATGAGAACAATAGAATTCTTTTATACTTTATTATTTTGTATAATTTGTTGTTTGAGACTAAAGTGTGGATGTAATTATCAATGCAATGTTGTAAGGAGCAACCATCTAATGTTGCTTCCATTGGCAAAGAAAGAATATGGAATGAAATCAACTTGTTTTCTCCCTTTCTCCCTAATTGTCACGTCCCAGGAGGGTATCGTTGGCATGGCCGGCACTCACAGACTATTGCTAGCCCCCAAGTGAACCACTTGACTTTATCACATTTGTTCAATCACCGACTAATAGCGGAAGACGTCAATGATTAAGAATACTTAATGAAAAGCAATGACAAAATTAGAATCAAAGGCCAAATAATCTATCCACCAATTAAGTAAGACTTGTGTGAAAGAAAACTAACCAAAAATAACATTCAGTCACAACTTGACAGTCTAGTCTATGAAGCGTGTAAATTACCTGACCAAATTGTGTCATGAATCTTAAGCTATCTAGAGGCATGTGCTATCACCTTGCCTCTATGCATTAATACACAACCCAAGACAACTCTAGAAGCATCACAATATACTACAAAATCATCAACTCCATCAGGTAGGGATAAGACTGGGGCTGTAGTCAGCCTAGTCTTCAACTCTTGGAAACTCTTCTCACAAGTTTCTGACCATTCGAACTTAGACTTCTTCCGAGTCAGCTTAGTCAAGAAAGCTGAGATAGAAGAAAACCCCTCTACAAACCGTCTGTAGTACCCTGCCAAGCCCAAGAAATTTCTTATCTCTGTGGGAGTTGTGGGCCTTGGCCAATTCTTCACTGTTTCAATCTTTTGGGAATCAACCTGGATACCCTCACCAGACACAATGTGCCTCAGAAATGCCATAGACTCTAACCAGAACTCACACTTAGAAAACTTGGCATATAGCTGCTGATCCTTAAGGGTCTGAAGGATAACACTAAGATGGGTTGCAAGCTCCTCCTTACCATGGGAGTAGATCAGGATATCATCTATGAATACGATAACAAACATATCTAGGTATGGCCTCAATACCCTATTTAGAAGATCCATCCTACTAGGGGAGTAAATCAGAATATCGTCTATGAATACGATAACAAATATATCTAGGTACGACCTCAATACCCTATTCATAAGGTCCATGAAAGCTGCTGGTGCATTTGTTAACCCAAAGGACATGACTAAAAACTCATAATGACCATATCGGGTTCTGAAAGTTGTCTTACGAATGTCTTTCTCTCTAACTTTAAGCTGATGATACCCAGATCTAAGATCTATATACACATCCGAAGAGAACTGTCTTTTTTACGCACGAAAAAAACTGGAGCATCACAAGGTGAGACGCTTGGTCTAATGAAACCCTTATCTAAGATATCTTTCAATTGCAACTTTAACTCTTTTAGCTCCAAAGGAGCCATTCAGTATAGAAGAATAGATATGGGTTGAGTATCTGGGAGAGTGACTATTCCAAAGTCTATCTCCCTATCAGGAAGGACTCCGGGAAGATCCTCGGGAAAGACTTCTGGGAACTCATTCATAACTGGAACAGACTGAAGAGATGGCGCTTCGGTACAAGAATCTTGAACTCTGACTAGGTGATGTATACACCCCTTAGAGATTAACTTTCTAGCTTTGAGATATGAAACAAACTTGGGCTGAAAGATATTGTTGTTTACACCCCTTAGAGATTAACTTTCTAGCTTTGAGATATGAAACAAACTAGCCTTTAGGGAAAACTGAGCTACCCCTTCACTCTATGACTGGTTCGTTAGGAAAATGAAACTTGACTATGCTAGTTTTGCAATCTATGGAGGCATACCCAGCATGAAGCCAATTTATGCCTAGGATGACATCAAAATCTACCATATCTAACTCCACTAAATTAGCTACAATAGTCTTATGATAAACAGAGACTCGACAACCCCTATAAATTCTTTGGGCTAAAATCGACTCTCCAATAGGAGCTGAAACATTGAAAGACTCAAGGAGACATTCTGGGTAGACCCAAACTTCATAGCTACATATGGGGTTACAAAAGACAATATGGCTCCTGGGTCTAATAATGCGTAGACATCATGAGTAAAGTTTTTTAGCATACCTGTAACCATATCTGGCGAGTTCTCCTGCTCCTATCTGGTGTCCATGGCATACAAGCAGTTTGTGCCCCCGCTTGTCCCTGCTGTAGTACCCCTATGAGATAACTTACCCTGTGGTGCCAAAGAGACTGTCTGTGAACTAGTGTCTCCTATATTATGCTTCCCCATAGGACAATCCTTCAATAAATGCCCCACCTGACCATATTTGAAACAACTATTCATGCTCAGAAGGCACTCTCCAGGGTGAGACTTACCACACTTACCACAAGTAGGATAGTGGTTTGATGGAGCTATACTACCCTGTGACTGGCTGCCCGGGAGTCTGTGGTATTGTGATCCCTATTCATTCCTGACACTTGGTGTAGGTGTACTGGCAGATGAAGGTGCTGGTCCGGCTGTCTTGGGCTGGGAGGATGAATGACCTCTACCTCCAGTCCTCTCTTGCCCGACTCCTGGCCTGATGTCTTGGCCCTCTTACTCCTGAAATCCTCTCTATCCTGCATCTTCTCCTCTTCCACCTATTGCACATACGTCATCAACCGAGCTATATCCATATCTCCAATCAACATCCCAATCCTGCCCTCTCTCTTAGTTATTCGAGAGAGCCCGGACACGAAGAGATCCATCCTAGTCCTCATATCTGCCACCATAGCTAGAGCATAATGGAACAACTGAGTAAACTTGAGGCTGTACTCCCATACACTCATATTCTCCTGCTTCAAGTTCAGAAACTCTCTTACCTTAGCCTGCCTCATCTCTCTGAGAAAGTACTGTCTCAGAAAGGCCTACTCAAACACTACCCAAGTAATTACTGGCGCCCTTTCTGCCTTACTCCCTTTCCACTGGTCAAACCAAAGTCTAGCTACCCCTTTGAGTTGGTAGACAGCCAACTCAATCTGCTCAGTATCAGCTATCTGCATCACCTGGAACACCTTCTGAAGCTCCTCAATGAAGTTCTTAGGATCCTTTTCCACATTGGACCCCCGAACTCTGATGGGTTTATCCTCAGGAACTCACGAACTCTGGCAGTATTCGCCCCATCATTCCTGTCATCTCCCTGGCGACCTCCCAAGTTAGTGACTGCCTGAGCCAAAGTCTGAATGGTCTGGCGAAGCTCAGCGTTAGAAATGTCTGCCTGTTATGGCTGCTCCACAGGCACAACTGGGACTCTAGGTTCCTCAAGAATTCTGTTAGGCTGGTTTGCGTTCCTTCTGGCTGGGCATCCTCGACCCCTGACTGGTCTATTAGCTCTACGGGGAGGCATAATCTAAAAAATATGGTGTGAATGCATGAGTTAGAAGGGATTTCGCAGAGATATACTCTGAAGTACGAGACAAGGAATAACAAGAAAATGACGACACTTCCTAATGTCCCGTAGCCTCCCTATTATAGATGTGGAGTGCTTCATACCCATAATACAAACTCTACTAGACACAGTTCCATAGACTCCCTAGGATGCTTGAACTTTGTGCTCTGATATCAAGTTTCTCACGCCCCGAGCCTACACCTTGGACGTGGCCGGCATTCGAAAACCATTTTTAGTCCCAAGCGAACCACTTGGCCTGGCTACTTACTTAGCGGAACACTCATACTAGTGTAAAAAGCCATAAAAATAATAATATGATCTAAAACTGTCTGCATAAGCTGAATATGAAACTTTTAAGCTTAGTTTCTAGAACTGAACTACTTATACATAGTCCATGGAACCTCTAATAAACTGTCTGAAAGGGCTACTGAGACAGTCCCCAAGTAGCCAGAACTAAAGCAAAAACTAAAATAAAATAACATGAATATAGGAGCCTCGGACTGAGAAAAGGCCTAACCAATAACTGATAGCTTTCAGGTTCTCAACAAAGTGGCTGGTGAGGAACTCTATCACCTACATCTGCATCATAAAATGATGTAGGTCCTAAGAAAGTCAGGACGTGGAATGTACGGTATGTAAAATGGCCAAAATATTTAAATCAGAATATCATGGTACTTCTAAAAAAAAGGCATAAATATAACTCATAATGCAATAGCAATAATCATATAAAGACTAATATACTGAAAATCACATGCTAAAATAATATGTTGAAAATAGTAAGAAACAACATAATTTTCTTAGCTTGGAGAGTTTCTCTAACCGACAACCACCACTATGAGCTTCGTGGTGATATAACGTCTTGCCCATGCTGCCAGAGTCATCCCGTACTTTGCCGGAGTAGGGGATGAATAACTAGGGGAGTGGATCCATTCCAAAACTGGGCCATCTTAGTGGCTAATGAGGAAGATACTATTGTACGATCCTATCCTATGCTGGCTAGATAGTTTATGAGTTCGAGTAATTTATTCTACTCCTACACATATCGGTGCTCAAGACTACACCCAAAATACTTACATAGCTCATACTTAAATGATCATAAGTTCTTGAAAATCTGGATTTTTCTTTGAGACTTAGCCCAGCTTACTACTTAGCTTTCTCAACTGAAATGTCTAACATTACTAAACTAGTATCTTTCATGTACTTTCAAACATACTAGATTTCTCAACTTGAGTATCAAGAAACCTTCAAGAAAATCATTCTTAAAATATATGATATGCTCAGCTAAAATGCAAAAATTATTCAAGAAAGACATTCTTTAACTAGTTTTGAACCATAATCTTTATGGGTGTTCATGAACCCCATATGAATTCACAGGAAATCATATATACTTTAAAATTTTGAAATCAATACTTTAATAATTATTCAATGAAGAATCTATGCATACGTAGGAAAATCTACTAAACTTTATAAGATTTTCATGAAATTACTCTAAATCAAGACTTGGGACTTTCGAAATGAAAACTAAGTCATATTTTTCTAAAATATTCTAAAAATAATGAATTTAGAGTGGCTTTACATACCTTGGAAGGAATTTCTTGAAAATTTAAGGAGAAATCTTGGTGTTTCTTTATGCGTGGATGCTACTGGGAGGGTTTGAATGAGCGAATGAAAGTGAAAAAATATTTTTAGGACTTATTTAGGTTTTAAAATGGATTAGTTTAGGATATGGGGTGTGGAAAAAGTCGAATTTATGCTTCCCCATTAAAAAGAACGAAACCGCCTCATTTTTACACTAGTGTGCGACGCGCACTACTGTTATTTTGTGAATTTCAGCTTTTCGCCAAAATTCTGGAAAACACTAAGTGTAACTCCACATTCTCTCCGCGTCGTGGAGAGGAAGCGGATCCTCATTATTTCTGAAATTTTTTTGAAAAAAATAAATTAGCATTTTTTTGAGTTTTTGTCAAGTCGAGACCATTTTTTGATTTGATTTTTCGTACTGATCGCAAATCCAGTCTCTGATTTGTAAATGGAGCAAAGGAAGATACGTTACGCGTGAGGTCAAGTCGAGGGGTATTTTTGTCATTTCACAGGGATGTTACGGTAATTTTAGAAGTCATGGTCCTAGAAACGGAGGAGTTAGACAATATATAGCTATTTAAACAACAATCAAGATAGTTTTATGCAATGTGAGAAATTTAAATCAGGCAAATAAGTAATATCTAATCAAGAATCTAAAAAATGGGTGTAAGGCTAATGTTTATTGCTTCCAAGAAACCAATATTAAAAGGGATGTGAGAAACATTGTTAAAGTTCTATAAACAAACATAAGAGTGAAGTTTTGTCAAGGTAAAGCTACTAGAGAGGCTATCCTAATTCTCTGGGACAAAAAAGTTTAAACAGGAGATGTTAGCAGTGTAGGAGCACATTCTATATCCTGCAAGTTCACAAAAAAACTATCTTGATTTTAATCGGATACTTACTAGTATCTATGCTTCAAATAGTAAAGAAGAAAGCGAACAAGTTTCATGGAAAGTTGGGTCAGTTAGAGATTTGTTCAATGGCCCTTGCATAGTTTATGAGGATTTCAATATAATTAATTTTTTCTCTGAGAAGAAAAACTATTCAAGAATCAAAAAGTATATGATC
>DF362909.1:28319-46754 GCA_000787875.1 Solanum virginianum
GATTTTGACACAAAATTGTGACAAAAGTTATGTGGATTGAGGAAAAAAAAAAGAAACTAATGAAGATGCACCATTTTGAGGTATGTGTCAGACGTCACACGTTGAGACGATACTATATTTGAGGGTCGTGTCGCACGCTGTGACGGATACTATAATTTGAGGGTCATGTCACATGCGTGACGAGTAGTATATATGATTCGAGGGTCAAGTTGCACGCTACGACGAATGTATAGACTAAAAGTCTCCCATGGGTCTCAGACTGAGAGACAGCGGGTGTGTATCACTAGGTCAGACATGCATCATCATACTTGATATTGCATTGCATTGCATTACACATCTTTATCACTTATGAATGTGTGAGTGCCTTTTTGTGGAACTTGATCCTTATGTTGTTGATCTATAAATATTGTTATGGTTGTTAAGCTATATACTATGTACACTGCGAACTGTTAGGTTGGGCTGATTTTATGCAAGTTGTAGTTGTAGAGGTTTGGTTGGAGAGCTAGGAGTACCCGTATTCTATATTACTTGACTTTACGTTTAGGAGTTCACTTGTTGGGTACCGTGTGGTTGGTACTCACCCCTTTCTTCTACATTTTTGTAGGTTATGTGTTTGGATCTTCGTGCTACTATCTTTTCTCTATTTATCTGAGGCTTTCTATGGAGATTAGTGAGGTAGCTATTTCTCATCTGAGTGAACCCTCCTCCTCCTATTTATGATCTTGTTCTACTTTAGAGTCAACATCATTTGAGACTTGCTTTTTTCTTTCAAACCTATTGTAACACATTAGAGACTTGTGCACGTGACAACCAAATTGTTGAGGGATTTTAATTAAATTGACTTATTATCCGTAATTAAATTTTTTACTTTGTATTATCCTTCCGCATTTTATTGTTATAATTGGGTTTTAGGTTGACTTATCTTTGTGGGATGAGACAAATGACATCATGTCCAGTTTTGGATCGTGATAGTGGCGAAAGAGATGGGATTGTGAATGAAGTGTATCAGTAAAGTGAAAAATAGGAAAAGAGGAATTTTAAAAATTTATAAAAATAGTAAGAAATATTTGAAAATAGTAAAACATAATATGTGTACTTCCGCAAATTTTTCCTCTAATATATAATATGTGACAACTTAACTAATTTAAATTTGAAATTTATTTTGTTATTTTTACTAGACAACTAAAAATAGTAAAGGCGATGCCTAATTTATTTCTTTTCATGGGTCATAATTTCTTTTTGAGGGCTAAAAAAATATAAATTTTTCCTGAATTAAATTAACTTCATTCGTGAAACTAGTCAAGTAGCAATAAATTTATAATTTATATAGTTAATTTGAAATATTATTTTTCAAGAGAAATTCAAATATATTTTTGCCGATTCGTGTCATGTAAAGGATGTTTTGATGCTTATTTTCCTCAATCAATAGTTGGAAGTGCAAGTTTTTGGCAAAGATAAATATAGTTTTTTAAGCACAATAAATATTCCATAGAAGCACATCATCACTTAATATGATTTTAATTTTTTAAGTGTCTTATATTTTGATTTTGTCCTCATTTTATTTTTCATTAGTTTGCACGGAAAAATTATTTTATAAACATCAAATAAAATCGAGCCAAACTTGAAAAAACTAAATCGAACCAAAATATTTCGATTCAGTATATGATGCACACTTTTTCAAAACTAAAATCAAAAAATCAAATCAAAATTCTCTAAAGTCAAACTGAAGAACCAAACGCCCACCCCTAAATTAAGTTGTCACATGACATATATCTTCCTGAAATTTGTAGCTGTGGAAAAGACAAAAAATAAATTTCTATATTCATTAGCAGAATGAGCTCGCACATTTCTTTGAGTTTTCTCTTTCTCTCTCCTATTCTCTTGTTCTTTCTTCAAAATCATGAGCAATTATTTCACTGGCTGTTCTGTTTTGCCTACTTTATCATTGTTCTATCAAATGACATTTTATATGTTCCCACATTCTCTCGAATTCTTATTCTATATACTAAGCCAAGATAATGCTACGAGTGTCGAATCTGCACGCCAGTGTTTATACTAATTTTTTTTTTGTATTTTTTAGTATATACCATCAATATAGGGGTTTTGTAGAGAATATGATTAATAATTTGGTCTGGAAAGGACGCGAGCTTATTTTTTATTTTTTTCGCTATAATTCAACCGGGCCACTATGTGTTCTATGAAGACAATCTGACCATAGTTATTTTTATATCAAATATATTTCTTACTATTATCATCTTTCTGGATTATTTGCTTTAAGAGCAAATACAAACACTTTGGTTAGAAAAATTGTGAAGAAATACATGTACGATAGTTTGATTTTGTTACACTTGAAACGTATTCAAATAAGAGCATCTCTTCTTTCCTTTGCCAGGAATTTTCATCCCTCTAGTGTCGGAACTTACATAATGGTAATCATATTAGCTTTATAAATGGTTTTATTTAATGATTTCATACTAACTACTTTGAACTTCACCTCTGATTTCGAATTGGATAGGTTATTCTTTTATATCTTATTTTACTTTTGTTAATTCTCTTTCTTGTAATGTTACAACATAATTGGAAAGCCTATCTGGACTAAGGCTACTACATTGAAGAATTTGGGAAGGTCAAGCATAGTTAATTAGTTGCATTGTACACTATAAAACATTAGCCAAAATCTGTTAAATTTTTATTTAGTTGTTCGAATTGCCAAGTATTAAGTTATGTGATATTTAGAGGTCAAGAGCAATGATAGCTAGTGGATTAAGACATTTGAATTCATTACATTTAGGGGTCGTTTAATTTTTTCTTGTAGCATATAGCTAACTAGGAATATCGTGTCTGTGTTTTCACGGACCCCACCATAATGTCATGAGTCATTCTTTTGAAATTAATTTTATTTGATTTTTGGAAAAGCAATTTGACAAATAAAACGTTAATTAAAAGTAAAAGCAAGAATAAGAGGCAACTATTATGTAGATATTGATTATTTTATCAAGAAACACAATATTTTTTTATATTAATTATTTATTAAATAAAAATAAATGGAGAGTGAAGGAGTATTGTGGAATTCAACTGCTGCATATATTGAGTGACAGAAAAATGTAGATATAGTAATCGTAGACTGTCAGCATAACAAGAAATCTGAATCGTTGAATTAATTCAATTGCCACATGATATATATTTTCATGGAATTGTAGCTGTAAAAAAGACAAAAATAAAAGTTTCTATATCCATTTGCAGAGTTGAGCTCGCACATTTTCTTGAGCTTTCTCTTTTTCTTTCCCTCTGAATTGATATCATAGCACCAATGTTGTTAGTTATTTTATTTTGTCTACTTTATGTTTTATTCTATAAGTCATGTTTTATATATTCCCACATAAAACGTGACTTGATAGAATAATGTACAAAGTAGACAAAATGACTACAAATGGAGGGTCAAATCTGCCGTGATGTTTATAGTAATTTTTCTTTTTTTGATTTTAATATATACCATCACATATAGGGGTTTTTATAGAAAGTATCATTAACCATTTGGTTTGGGGAGAGAATGACTTTAAGTATGATCTTGTTTCTACTTTGATTTTGGGCTGCTACATGTTCTATGAAGAAAATCGGGCCATGATTGTTTTTATATCAAATTTATTTCTCCTTTTTAGTGATTTATTTGTTTTGAGGGCAGATACAAATAGAAAATTGTAAAGACATGTAGTTTGATTTTGTTATACATGAGATATCTGTTCAAATCAGAGCATCTCTTTTTTCTTTTCATCCCGACTAGTATGAGTGCTTACATAATGGTAATCATATTAGTTTTATAAATGTGTCTATTTAATGATTTCATACAAACTACGATGAACCTCAATTTGCTCTGATTTCGAATTGGATAGATTATTTATTTTACAAATTACTTTACTAATTCTCTTTTTTGTAATGTTACAGTATAATTGGAAAGTCCACCCGTAATAAGGCTAGTGCTTTGAAGAATGACTTTACATTTGATTTTATTTCTATTTTGATTCAGTTAGGCCGCTACATGTTATAAGAAGAAAATCGGACAATAGTCGTTTTTATATAAAATATATTTCTTATTTTTATGGATTTATTTGCTTTGATATCAGATACAAACAGAAAAAGTATCAAGAAATACAGTTTGATTTTGTTATACGTGAAAAATGTGTTCAAATAAGAGCATCTCATTTTTCCCTTTCATCCCGACTAGTGCGGGAGCTTACATAATAGTAATCATATTAGTTTTATAAATGTTTCTTCTATTTAATGATTTCATACTAACTATGATGAATCTCAACTTGCTTTGATTTTAAATTGGATAAATTATTTATTTTACAAATTTACTTTACGAATTCTCTTTCTTGTAATGTTACAGTACAACTTAAAAACCCACTTGTAATAAGGCTTCTACATTGAAGAGTGATTTTATGTTTGATTTTATTTGTATTTTAATTTAACTAGGCCGCTAATGTTTTAAGAAGAAAATCGGACCATAATCATTTTTATATCAAATATATTTCTCATTTTTATGAATTTATTTGCTTTGGTAGCATATACAAATAGAAAATTTGTGAAGAGATGCAGAACATTTTTAAGTTGAGGACACTTTTAACCTTCTCTTTTTTTTTTTCTTTCCAATATTCCAAAAGATAAACTAGAAAACTAAGGCAAGTAGAGTTGGAGATGCAATTTCGTTAAAGTGTGGGTCGTTTTAGCATTTATCTCAAATGCTGATAAGTTGGATTGACATGGGATATATATACGCGCAAAGCCGGAGGAGGAGTGTGAGACTATGGAAGCTCCGAGGTTATTGCTGTTAATTTTGCTGATTCCTTGCGACTGGTTTATAGGCAAATCCCTCGGAGATGGCGTCACTCCTCTAGAAGCCAAAGAACTTAGAGATGAGGTCACCTTCTTTCTCTTCTCCTTGTCAATTCCTCACACGCAGATCGGCAATCAATTTTTTTCTACGTTTTGAAGATTTGATCTTTCAAGTTCAATTATTTGTTGCCTAATTCTCTCTAAATATAGTTGTATAAAGTGTTCGTCGATTGATATGATTGATCTATGCATAAAATTAGTATTTGTTTTGAGAATTGATTCACAGCTCTTCGATAGGTACTTTTAAAGTTGAAATGACGGAGAAGAAATATCTCATGTATCATAAAATTGCAATGGATGGAGCAGATGCCAATTGAAAAAAAATTGTGTTCTTTATTATGAGAAAACTTCCATTTTGTTAGCATTTGAAACGTGAAAGGAGTGAGTATAAAAGCTAGGAACAGACAATACATGGTGATTGATGTTGAAAGCTCTGACATCGAACTTACTAGTCTATTTTCTCGTTTGGAAATCAAAACAATTGGTACCCTTTCTGTAGAAGGGGAAGAAGTAGTTCTCTTTTGTTCCGGCCTCACATTTTAAAATCTGCTTTTACTATTAATCTTGCCTTGATATCCTAGTTTGGAAGGAGCATGGTTAAGGAAAAAAAAAGATGACAGAAAATTGGGCAGATGAAATCTTGTTCATTTTCTTCTGTTTTGCCTTCCTTTCCAATTTCAAAATTTCTGACGCAATTTAAAAAATTGTGATATTTCATTACTTTTTAGGTGCGTGAGATGTTCTACCATGCATTTAATGGATATATGGACCATGCTTTTCCACGTGATGAGTTGAGGCCTTTATCTTGTGGAGGAGAAGACACACTTGGTGGCTATGCCTTAACATTGGTAAGAAGTCACCTGTTTTGCTGGACTACTAGTTTTTCTTGTTAAACATATAGTTAGTGTTCCGATCATGTGCTTTTTCACAGATTGACTCATTGGACACCTTGGCTTTGCTTGGTGACAGAGAGCGCTTTACTGCTTCTGTTGAATGGATTGGTAAAAATCTTCGGTTTGATATTGTGAGTATGGAATTTGTTTAAAAACATAATGAAATTAGGAAGGATTGATTTTACTCTTTAACATACATTGCCTTATAAATTTCAGATCATTAAATTGTTGAAGTTGGATTTAGAATCTCTCATCTGAATTCTTGAAAGTTCCTTTTCCTCATTAACTTCTTTTGAGTGCCACGGAAAGGTGGTCTCCAATATGACCATAATCATTCCTGACGTTTGATGGGTGATCAATTTCTTTTTAATGGATATCATGCTTCAAATGTTGAATATACAAGCTTTCATGCTTCGGGCCTTGTGTTCAACTTGTATGACAAAAGCGAATTTAAGAACCATTGGGTAGTTTGACGAGGTTAAACTTTTTTGGTGATCTCCCTATGCTTGATGCTTTTATCAGTTTGGAAAATAACTGGCTTGTGTAAATTTAAGTTATTAACAAATTAGGAATACTAAACAGTTCATGTACTTGTAAAAGGTAAGTCATTTTATGATTATCTAGCTTTGTATTGTAAGCTTAGACTTTGCTGTTTGCTATTTACACCTTGTTGACATAGAAGTAGCCTCTTTTGCATACCTCATGGCTCATTCTGGAATTTAGCCATTAAAAACTAGCTTCAATGTTTTGATATATGTTGCTTATTTGTTACATTTTAGGCAAGACATCTACTAGAAAAATGGTTAAAATGTGACAATTGTTGCGTTTTAGGGATATAGGTTATGTTTGATAAAGGTGAAAACTAAATACACCGAAATCTGAAATCTATTTGAGTTGTTGAGCTGTAAGAGTTTAAATCTTGAGTTGTGTAAATCTTGATATATTTCAAACAAAATTGAGGCGTCAATTCGACACAAAATTAAGGTGCAAAGTATGAGTACTAACATGTTTACAACACAAAAAATGGTAACTATTAAATGGAAATGTAAATTGAAACTAAATCTTTATTCAAGAGACAGAAGTGAACTTTTACTTGAGTAGTATAGCATTTATTAGTACTGTTTGCATTATTGGGATATGTTTGATGACTAGTATGCTAATTACAGTTTACACACACAAAAAAAAAAGAGTTTCTTTTATTGTTGAATTAGATGAGCAAACATCCCGTTATCCACCGTGTCGTACTCTGCTTTGTAATCATGAAGAGTATTTAGCTCGAAGTTCCAATACTTCTAATTTGAATCCAAGTTTTTAAGATAAGAGTGAGAAAAAAAACCTCTGTTCATATACTCTGCTTTATACCTTCCTAAAAAGGTTTAACCTTCTAAGGGGATTGTTGGAACAGTATAGGGATAGGAAGAGACTTACACATGGTGTTCATTAACCTTGAAAAACCATATAGTAAAGTTCTTAGTAAGGTCCTATAGAGGTGCTTGGAGTCTAGGGGTGCACCTGTGGCCTGCATTATAAAATAAAGGACATGTGCAATGAAGCTAAGGCCAAATTAAGAGTAGTGGGAGGTGGCTCTAAACACTTTCCAATCATAATGGGGTCGTACCAGGGATTGACCCTTGGCTCATCCCTAGTTGCCTTATCGATAGATGAATTGGCGCGACATATTTAAGGGGAGGTGCCGTGGTGTATGTTGTTCATAGATGACATAGTATTGATTAATGAGACGTGTGGTAGAGTTAATGATAGGTTGAAAATTTGAAGACAAATTGAAAATTTGAAGACAAACCTTAGAATCTAAATATTTTAGATTATGTAGGATTAAAATAGAGTACCTGGATTGCAAGTTCAGTGATGCAACATATGAAGTGGAGGTGGAAGGGAAGATCGATACACAAGTCATACCCAAAAGAGAAAGTTTGAAGCATCTTGAGTCTATAATCGAAGGAAGCGAGATTGATAATGATGTTGCACATTGTATTGAAGCGGAGTAGGTGATATGGAGGCTCACATCAAGGGTACTTTGTCATAAGAATGAGTTACCAAAGCTTAAAGGTGAATTCTATAGAGTAGTAATTAGACCTATGTTGTTATATGGTAGAGTGTTGACCAGTCAAGAATGCACACGTCCAAAAAATGAAGGTAATAGACATGAGGTTGTTCAAATGGATGTGTAGACATAGGAGAGATAATATCAGGAATGAGGTTGTACAGGACATAGGAGTGGTCTTTGTGGCTAGCAAGATGAGGGAAATGAGGTTCAGAGATGGGAGGAGGTGGTATGCGGATGCACCAATAAGGAGGTGTGCGAGGTTGGCTGTAGCAGGTTTTAAGAGAGGTAGACATAGGCCTAAAAGAATTGAGGAAGGTAATTAGACATAACATGATACACCTTCAACTTATTGAGGACATGACCCTAGCTAAGAAGGTTGGAGGTTGAGGATAAGGGTAGAAGAGTAGTAGGTAGCCAAGTGTTTTCATACTTTTATGTGAGAGAGTCTGGGAATCGGTCTCCTCTTCTCATTTTCTCTTTATTTATTCGTATTGGTTAGTATGTGCGTAGTATCTTATTTTTCAATTTCCACCTACTACCTGTTGCTTCATCTATTCCTTGCTCTGTTTATTTTGCTATATGTTTCTTTCAATTCTGCCTTGATTACACTTATTTTGAGCTGAGGGTTTAATGGAAGAACCTTTCTATCTTACAAAGGTAGAGTTAAGGTCAGCATACATCCCACCCTCCCCAGATCCCACTTGTGGGACAACTCTGAGTATGTTTTGTTGTTGTTGTAATACTTGTAACAAGCATTTGAATTCTTAAGATAAGAGCAAAATGGATGTTTTGTCCATTTGATATACTTTATAGATCTCTACAGAAGAAAATGAATGGTTACAAAGACCATTTACAGAATAGGAGGTGCTATTGATCATTAACCAGTGTGATGGGGATAAAGCACCTGGCCCTGATGGCTTTACTAGGGATTTCTTTAACAAAATGTTGGGATATTCTGAAAGAAGACTTGATGCTGAGTATACAAAAATTTCCACCAGAGAAGTGTGTTTGATAAATCATTTAATGCTACATTCATAGCTTAAATCCCTAAGAAACCTGGTGCAGTTAAAGACTTCAAACCTATCAGTTTGATAGGAGGACTCTATAAAATATCTCCAAGTTGCTGACACTGAGAGAATGAAGACAGTGACAGGGAAATTGGTTGATGAACACCAAATGACTTTCTTGCGAGGTAGGCAAATCATGGATGCAACACTGCTGGCTAATGAATTGGTAGACTCCAGGGTAAAGCAGAAGAAACCAGTGATTCTACGCAAGATAGAGATTGAAAAAGCCTATGACCATGTCAATTGGAATTTCCTCCTAAAAATTCTAAAGGACATGGGTTTTGGTAGCAAGTGGAATGGATGGATCAAATACTGCATCTCAAGGTGAAGTTTTCTCTTCTCATAAATGGAAACACCGAAGGATTCTTCCAATGTGAGAGAGGTCTTAGACGGGGAGACCCTATGTCCGCTTTCCTTATTTTAATAGCCATGGAGGGGCTGGATCATATGCTCGGGAAGGCAAATACTAATGGTGGGTGAGAGGATTTGGTGCACTCGCCGAGAGAGGAGAGGAGTTGTAGATCACACACTTATTCTATGCTGATGACGCTCTTATATTTTGTGAGGCAGAGGACGCACAAATTAGACATATAAGGGCTATACTTACTATATTTGAGGGCATTTCAGGCCTCCATGACAACTGGTCAAAGAGTCTTCTCTTTCCTATCAACCAAGTTGAAAATCTGCTTGTGCTAGCGAAGACAGTGGGTTGCCAGATAGAGGCACTACCAACAAAGTATTTGGGACTACCTTTGGGTGCCAAACAAAGTGCTGGAAGTATGGAATGTGGTGTTGGAGAGATGTGAGAACAAACTAGCCAGATGGAAAAGCCAATATTTGTCACTAGGTGGCACGGTGACCCTTAACAAGTCAGTTTTGGATGGATTGCCTACTTATATGATGAGCCTATTTCCAATCCCCAAGAACATTGAGAAGAAAATAAATAGGTTAAGAAGATCCTTTCTGTAGTAAGACAATAAGTAAAGAGGAGGTTACAACCTTTGGTGAAATGGGATACTCTCACACTTAGCAGAAATCAAGGAGGCTTGGGAATAAAGGACCTAAGTCTCCAGAACAGTTGTTTGCCCCAAAAATGGCTATGGAGATTTTGTAATGATGATAGAGCCTTATGGAGGAGATTTATAGCAGGAAAGTATAGTTTACTTAACCTGTGGACAACTGGAGAGGTTATGGGCACATTTGGATGCAGTGTCCGGAAGACCATCGCTATGGCCACATTTCATAAACAACACATGCGTTCATGTTGGGAATGGAATGAAGACAGAGTTCTGGAATGAAGTATGGGTAAGGGAGTATTCCCTCACCTACATACATTGAGTCTACAGAAGAATGACAAGGTGGCACAAATATGGAGTCAACAGGGGTGGAATCTACTGTTTAGGAGAGCATTGAATGATTGGGAAATTGAGGAGGTTGCTATGCTATTAGGGTTTCTTAATAATTTCCCTGGTACTTCTCAGAGGTCTGATAAGCCAATATGGAAGACACACAACAAAGGTGTCTATACAGTGAAATAATGCTATTGGAAGATGAACTATAATGTCTATCTGATTGATAGAGGGCCGTGGAATCTTCTTTGGAAGTGAAATATCCATTTAAAGTCTCATGTCTTGTTTGGCTACTAATCAAGAAGGCATGTCTCACTCATGAGGCCCTACAGAAAAGAGGCATGCAGATTTGTTCAAGGTGCTTTATGTGTGAACAGGAAGCTGAATTGAACAAGCTGCCAGCTTGTGGAATATGTTTTTATGCCTTTTAGGGGTTAGCTGTGTGATACCAAAGACTACTCTGGAGCTTCTAAATAGTTGGCCAGGAGTTGGAAGCAGAGGTAAAAAAGAAGAATGGTGGAAGCTCATCCCAACATGTATCTGGTGGTCCATATGGAAGGAAAGAAACACTAGGTGGCAGGTGCTTTGAAGCAGAAAATTACTTTTCGGAGGATTAAAAACTGATTAGTCTTCTATTTTTTTTTGGGGGGTGTAAACATGATTTGGTGGGGGAGGTGGCAGAAGTAGTTGAGTTCCTAGGAAACTTGTTATCTGAATACCCTTATGGAGGTTTACCCATCACACTATGGGATGTAAGTTTCCGATTCACCATTTCTTGGATGATGAGTTTTTGTGAATACAAAGTTAGCCTCATTTTAAAAAAAAAAAGAAAAGAAAAGATATACTTCACTGATTCTGAAGGTTTATGTTTGACTTCAAGCTTTTTCTTGGCATCTTTGTGAAATTATTCTTCCATTTTAATTTCTGTCACAACTTTCTGAGGATGAAAATTTTGTACCACTACTTTGCTGAGTGTATAAATTTCACTATGTATTTGCAGAACAAAACAGTATCTATCTTTGAGACTACAATCCGTGTACTCGGAGGTTTAATTTCTGCTCATCTCATTGCAAGTGACCATAACACGGTATCATATTCATATCTATGTTTTCCTTGAGTATTTTTAAAAGTATTATTTTCTGAAACCGCAGATTTAAGTCTTCCATGTTTGTTAACTTTAGCCAAGTCGAATACTCTGAGCTAGTTTCTCCAAAATATTTTAACAAGGTTCTTTCTAGAACTGCAGGGCATGTGGATTCCCTCTTATGATTATGAGTTGCTTCACTTGGCTGAAGACTTGGCACGGAGAATGTTGCCTGCATTTGATACTCCTACAGGTATGGAATTGGTTTTGGTGATTGTCGATATCAGTTGTGTAGAATCAGTCTTATTAAGATGTTGGGTAATTATGGTGAATGAGTTGCACATTAACTAGGGAGATTATCTTTCTTGTAATTGTGCAACTTTGATTTCGTTCATATAAATATATTGTATCTTACTATCTAAACACCAATTGCTTGACGGAATAGTTAAGCGAAGCGTTCTGTCAATATTCACCTGTGTTCTTTATCTTTTACATAGTAACAAAATCAGTTCCATAGTTGTATTTCTCAAAGTTGGACCTCCTTTTTATGTTTTCAAGCTCCAATGTCCAGTCCTAGACATGCACGAGGGGTTAAAGTATTCAAACTTAGTTGAATGGATTGTTGTTTCTGTAGTCTTGGACAATTCTGACCTCATGATATAGCTCTTGGCTTTTAGTTAGGCTCATGAACCATTTTGTATTGCAATTGTTGGTTAGGGTACCCTCTGATAGATGTTCATACTTCCAAATGTTGCATTCTAGTTGGAGGCACTCTAGATTTCAGAAGAGCGAAACAAAACGTAGTTGTGAGATCCAGCGTAAAAGCCGAATATCTAGCAATGATAGTGTTGAATTATAACTTTTTATGGATCAAACAACTATGGAAAGAATTTGAAGTTGGAAAGGATCGATCATATAGAGCTTGTGTATGATAATCAAGCTGCATTTCCTATTGTTCATATCCATGTTTCATGGGAGGAAAGTACATAGAGAGAGATTGTCATTTTTCTTGATAAAATATATTATTGGGACACATTTTCATAAAGTTTGTAAGGTCATATAATCAACTTAAATACATCCACTAACTTTCTGATTGGCCTTAGTTCTATATGTCACAAGTTTGATACATACAATTTGATCGCACCAGCTTGAATAAGAGTGTTAAAGAATAGTGTCTAGTTCTATTATATATAGAAGGCCAGAAGTAGCTGAACCAGGCAACTGTTAGACGACATGCTTGCTTCAGCTGCTTGCTTAAGCAGACAGTTGTCCATTAACGTACCTGCTTCGGCAACTTGATTTTAAAAGGCTAGCGAAGCAGCCGAGGCAGACAACTATTGGACGACATGCCTGCTTAAGTAGGCAGCTGCCCATTGACGTGCCTGCTTCGGCAGCTTGATTTTAAAATTTCTGGAGCAGCTGAAGCAGGCAACTGTTGGACGATAGGTCTGCCTCAGCTACTTGCTTAAGCAGGCAGTTGCCCCTGCTTCAGCTGCTTGATTTTAATCTATTTGTATCACATAAAAGGGGACAAAAGAAATAACATGTATTATTTAATTAGGAAACTACAGCTACTTGCTTAAGCAGGCAGTTGCCCCTGCTTCAGCTGCTTGATTTTAATCTATTTGTATCACATAAAAGGGGACAAAAGAAATAACATGTATTATTTAATTAGGAAACTACAGCTACTTGCTTAAGCAGGCAGTTGCCCATTAACGTGCCTGCTTCAGCTGCTTGATTTTAATCTATTTGCATCGCATAAAAGGGGACAAAAGAAATAACATGTATTATTTAATTAGGAAACTATGTAAAAATTATTATAAATCTACATAATTAATAAGAGTAATATTTCTAATATATAGAAGAGGCTACGGAGCAACTAAAGTAGGCAACTATTGGATGACATACCTGCTTTCAGCTGCTTGATTTTAAAATAAAAAAAATAAAAAAATTTAATTGATTATTGAAATTAATCTATTGACGTTACATTAAAGGGGACAGAAGAAATGATATGTATTATTTAATTAGAAAACTACGTAAAAATTACTATTACTCTAGATAAGTATAAAAAATACCATAAATAATAATATTTGACAAATTCTATCTATATATCATATAAATTGAGACACAAAAATAAGAAATATTGGGCCCCTGCTGGCACGGGCATCGGTATCTAGTTATTGTAGATATGTTGTAATCAATTAGGGAGATTTTTTTCTTGTAATTTTGTAACCTTGATATCCTAACTAGCACCCAAGGGCGTGACCTAGTAGTCAATGAAGTGGTTGAGAGGCATGAGGTCTCTGAATCCCAGGCGGAGACAAAAAGCTATATCATTCTTCCCATCTGTCTTCGCTTTGGCGAATAGAGTTACCTAGAACCTGTTTCTGGTTGGAGGTGACATGTATCCCGTGAAATTAGTATTGTAAAAAAATAACCTTGATTTCCTAACTACTTTGAAATAGGTATATATTACTACTCAAAAATCCAATAGTTTAACAGAATAATTATGCTGAACTTTCTCAGTATTCTCCGAAGTTCTTTATTTCTCACAAATTGTTTTTCCACTTCTTTCTTCGGAGGAATGTCCCTACAATTAAAACAAATCATTTTTGATAAAATATACAATTAAACAAGTCCTAATGCTTTCTAGAGCAGTCCTTACTCTTGACTGCAGATATTTGCACTTTTTCTTCCACCTATCTGTTTTCAATCCTCTGGAACAAAGCTTGGATTTTTTTCCTTCAGAACCTTCCATGTGTACTCCTGGTTGCTTGCCCAACTTGAGTATGTTTCTTTGGACTCTAAAGACTTCACCTGATGTTAGCTTTATCTAGTTGCTCTGCAGGTAATCTTCCTTCTGTTCCAGGGTAGTGACATTGTGTTGGTGGCAATTGCCAAAGATTGATCATCATCTGAAGGGAGTTCAGAGCTGACTCCCTCAGTTGTCTATCATAATGGAATATGGAATCAATTCTGTACCACTTACTGCCGGTTCTGCCTCAAATTATTTAGCTGGAAGCCTCTTTCTCAATTATAACCGGGTCATGAAAAGAATACTAATTTTGCCTGCAAAGGATGTCCATTAATTAGATATTATAGTGTGAGGTGCTTAATAAAGATCCTTGGCTTGCCCATCTCATGGTAATTGGTTTTAGATTTCCACGAGGCTTGTCCAATTCTTGACAATCTCCAGTTGCAGCATTGGTTTCTTAGGATATTGTATCACCCACACAAGTATATTATGATAAAAGCCTAATATTTTTGAAGTGTGAATTTGAACCAACACTTTCCTGTCCTTGTAACAAGATGTTACCTCTCTTATATTCTGAATTACTTTTGCTGCAGGAATCCCATTTGGATCAGTAAATTTGTTGCATGGAGTCGATGAAAATGAAAGCAAGGCATATCCCCTTTGTATTCTCCTTTTCTCTTTGCTGTGCTATATTAGACTTCCGTCTATAGTGGTATTATGGCTAGTGTGGCAGTGGTTGAGATGGAGCAGACATTCCGTATTCAAGCCTGCTTCAGACTAACTTATCAAGAAAAGGGATCTGTGACTGTCCTGTTCTACATGAGTATGCAGTGGATTTGATATGTTGTTCTATGCATGCATTTAATTCACAGTCTTTGAAGACGAAAACATCTTCTGCAGCATCATGCTGCCCTATTCCTTCCAAAGAAACAGAAGAGAAAAAAACAGAAGTAAAGAAGAGGACACCAGAGACCCTCTTGAGATGATCCTTTTCAATCTCATCTGACAGACATGAATGGGGCTAGAGAAAACCCCCACCAGACTGCGATTTTTGAATTAAGAATTACTATTCAGTACTTTCAACAGATTTGACCAGTTTGATGACGTGCATGGGAATTGAGAACCAGTATGACAGGAGAAGACATAATCTACTATTCTACTTGACGTTAGGTCATGGAAAGTGATATATGAAAATATTCTGTTTTACTTGTCTGGAGGACCATGTATGATCAACTTACATATGTTGTGCAGGCCATGGACACTTTATAGATGTCTTTGTTATTAAAGCTGTCTGATACTCCACTTACTTTTAATTCTTAATAAACTTTTCTTGCCTGAGATATGCACACACATCATCACCCTATACTAAAGCCATATTTTTGGGTGCCTAGATAACATCAACTGCTGGTGGAGGGACACTGACGTTAGAATTTGGGATACTCAGCCGCTTAACTAATGATCCCAGTAAGTGTTATGCTCTAGATCTGATGTATCTAATTTCCATTTAACCTTTGATCTTAGTCAAGAGAACCTTTAGTATTTGTTCAGGTTTACTTGTGCCTATCATGAGTAGTTGTTTGTTTCGGTGGAATGTAAGGTTACACACTTAGATCCTTTTTGGAAATAATGCGACCCAGCATGTATTGTAGGAAAAATGAGTATATCTTTAGGAACCCAGTGGATCTTTTGAAGTTTGAGAATAAGAGTGAAGCTTCAGTTATTACTCTAATGATGGATAAGGTATGGGTATTCAAACAAAGGGCAACATTAAGAATGCTGACTGTTGAGAGGAAAGAGAGCAGATGACAAAAAGAGAGAATATTTTAAGGAAGGGAAAGTGACTAAAAAGCTCCAGAATGAATCTGCGTCTGCCTTCTTGTGAGTTCTTTTCCATTTTTGTTAAGAAGATAATGGGAAAAGAAATTATGAGATTGTTCAACAACCATAGCATTACCGTTAATAATCGCATCTGCATATTTGTAGAAGGGTAAAGAATATACTTGTCTGTTGGTTGATCTTAGTCTGAACAACATAAGAAAAAACTCTCTTAAAATCCTTTTTCAATATGGTTTGTGCACTTCTACGAGTTAAGGGTTATATTATTTTAGGATTTGTTCAAGTGCGTGTGAACGGTAAAGAGCATCTTGCACCAAAATTATATGGGTGGAACTGTTCTTTCTATGACAGTTCAGTGAGCAAATGCAAAGAATGATCGAAATTGCGTTTCACAGTTCTATTGTTTGGGAGCTTTGGTCTTTAATTGTTACTCTGACTTGGTTTAGTAACAACACATTATTTGCATCATCAAAAAGAAAATAGAAACAATAACAACAAATCTTAGATATATTTGGGTTCTTCAACAAATTGTGACTTTCCTTTTCTTTTTGTCCTGATAGATGACTAGTTATACTGTTTTACTTATCCCTGAACAACATTATGTAATTTCTTTTTTACTTTGGAAGTTACTTGGCTGAAAGAAGTAGGAAAAGAAAAGCCTGGACCTGTTTAGGAGTAAGACTTTCTCTTTTTCTTTGGGCAAGTGTGTGGGGTGATTTGAGGTGTTTGCCTGTTTGGTTAAGGCAGGAGAGGTGCCTAATTAGATGTCTGGAGTTTCTTTTGTAGTCATCTTGACAGTTAACTTTAAAGGTTGTGCACTCATCTGCTAAGTTGCGTTGACTCTTCATTTTCGATGCTGCACCCGTGTTGGATTATCCAAAAATACACTACTTTTGGAGAATCCGACACACACCCGTCGACATTTTTAAAAAGTCCGAACAACATAGCTCATCCTAGTCTCTAAGAATAGTCAACTCTCTCCATTCTGACTTTTTACAAAGATATTTCCGTCATCCATTAGATATCTAGTGTGGAGTGATTGTTAAAGTTTGGACACAAATCTCATTTCTTAAGCCCTTAACTAGCATACCTTCTAAAATTTTCTCAAGTCAGCTGTTATATTACCCCTTCATTATATGTTTTGTAAATTGAGCTGGTAATTCTTGCAGTTTTGCTTTGGGAACGTTTGCTTATTCTTGTCATAATGAAACTGCAGTTTTTGAGCAAGTTGCGAAGAATGCAGTTCGAGGATTATGGGCTCGCCGGTCAAAGATCAATCTAGTTGGTGCTCATATAGATGTTTTCTCGGGTGACTGGACACAAAAGGTCACATTCTTTTAAAACTAGGATATACATTTTGTTATTATGATAGGACGTTTGATTTGACTTGATTCATGATGTTACCCAATTTGAAATACTTATTGCTTTTAATAGATATGACAAAAAGCTTCATATGTTGATTCTTTTGTTGCAAAAATCTTGTACAAGTTTGCGAAGTATAGCTGGTTTCACTCAGATAAAAGAGCACTGTAGTAGGTTGATGGCTATTATAAAAGCATCAAATTATGATGATAGGGTGTCCTTATTGCCGAGTCTGACTAGTTTGGCTTTGGACATAGTTGACAGCTGAGAGTAATTTTGTATGAAGTGGGCCATCTTTTTATGACTAATGGCATGTATCTTTCTCCTAGACTTTAATCAATTTCTTTTGATAAGTTGGAATTACTTCAATCCTTTTCATCCCTTTTCTTCTTTTGATTTATAATTCGATTTAATTTAAAAGGAAAATGAAAAACTTGGTTGTCCATAGTCCATAACTTTGCAAAACTTCATCCTCCCGAAATGATATTGCCAGTGTTCTATTTATTGGACCAAAAGAACCCCAATAAAGGAGAATCAGAACACTATCAGCAGCACCATGAATAGGTTGTCAGTCTCAGCTCATCTTTCTTTCCATGTGATTGACATAGTTCAGTGTAGACCTGAACTAAACTGCACAGTATATGATAGGTCTGAGATAGGAAATCAAATAAATTGTTTAATAGTAGCTTTTGGAGACTCTTGTTATTATAATTGTAGAAGATGCTAGATGTTGCATGCATTGTTTATACTATCAACTCTTGAATAATTAATATTTTCACTTTCTATTTCAATGTCGTGGTATGGTTTTATGCATGAATCAAATGAGAGGTGCAACTTTGTATTCTTTTCAATGTTACATGGGAGAACAAGAGGAAGATACTGGATTGACTTTTAAATCTTCCAATATCAAGGTTCTTCTTTGTAACTTGATTATTTTGAAACCTGATTTGACTTATTATCTAAATAATGAAAATTTGAATTCTCCATAATATATTTGAAGTCATAAACTTGTATATTTAGCATTGTCTTTTGAAATAATTTTTTTTTATTTGTTTGCAAAAACTACTTATTGTTTGTTTTAAATTCAATAATTATGAAATGATAATTCGTAGATTGGATGAGGTACTTTCC
>DF362909.1:50229-65069 GCA_000787875.1 Solanum virginianum
TACGGTGCTACACAAATCGAATATGAGAAAGTAGTCACCGGAAAGATGGCACGGTGCTACACATGATAAATATGAAAAAGTAGTCATCGAAAAGATGACAGGGTGCTACACAAATTAGATATAAAAATTTGATCACTGGAATAGTGGCACGGTGCTACACAAACACTGACAGATGTGGGATTGACACAAAATAACCCTAGAAAGTCACGAAAATTGATCCATAGCGACCTGTTTGACTGAGTTTGCTTCCCTTGAATATGAGAATCATACATATATAATTGACCCTACTTTTGTTAACATATCCATTGGCCAGACGTGCAGCATATATGGGTCATAGCGGCCCGCCTACAGCAGAAGCTCTTTGATTTTCTACTAGGACCGTAGAAGCTCTGATACCATGTGAGAAATATTGGAGAAGAATATTATTGAATTGTGTCTCTACATTATTACATTGATACCCTATTTATAGATACTATATTAGACTCTTTTTCCAACTAGGATACTATAATACAATCCTTTTTTAAGTAGGATTCTATATACTATTGTTATTCCTATTCCTATTCTGAGTAGGATTGTATTTACCTATTCCTATTCTAACAATTGCTTTGCAGGATGCTGGGATAGGGACGAGCATAGACTCTTTCTATGAATATCTCCTAAAGGTAAATACTCAACTGTATGCAATAATTATTTTCTATGTGACACAATGAGTAAAAGGATAAAGGTTTGGTTGTTGGTTAGAGTTATGTAGGTATTAGTAATGCAAGATTTAGTTTCATGTATTAGTTATTCCATCTTCTACCCTGCATAAAAGAATATGTAGATTCCCTCATAACTTATACATGTATTAGTTATGCAGAAAAAAAGACATGAACCATACACTATATTAGCAATACTATGTTTTATGTGGAAAGAGAAAAGACCAACCAAACATGGATAACTTATGCTAGATTTTACATGGAAATGATTTCTCCCCATTTTTGTAACCAAACAACGTATAGAGTTATGCAAGTTTTAATACATGAATAACTCCTCTCTAACCCACAGCCAAACAACCAATAAACGAATAGCACTAATTGCACAGTTTCTTTGTTGTAAATCATTAACGCTCATTTCTTTTTGGCAACTAGCACAAAGTAATGATCGTAATAGCTTTTCTACTGTTGCTATTGCTCCTAGATATGTTTTTGCTATCATGATTCTGGACTCAGTAATAGAGCAAATGGGTACACATGATTTGTTTAAGTGACATAACTAGTTTGGGGTTGAGACCCAGATGATTGGTTGACTAATTTTGGACTCCGTTAGTTGTTGGATACTCGTAGGAATTCTTATAGGTATGGATGTGTTACAGTCTGTAATGGTGCCTTCAGTTGTTACTTTCTGTTTTCTGGGAGGAAGCTTCACTCTTCGTGATGAATTCTCCCACTTATTTCTGGTCCCACAAAATTTGGAGTATAAGGTCCATTTAGAACTTAAGCGAGAGTTATTGAAGAAATATAGCCAGAGTTTCTAGCTTTATCTCAAAAAGAGAGAGTTGGAACAGTTTAATTGCTAAATCATAAAGTAGACAGAGAATTGGAACAGTTTAATTGCTAAATCATAACATAGAATTCATGTTTCTATATTAGTCTTATATATGTTGGAAAGTAGCTTCTTTGTTTTTTGCATATATAAAATCTTATTCTGATTAGTTATAAAAATCCTCGAGCCTCTCTTTATTCACCAAGCTGTGGATGAGCTAATCACTAATATAGAATATGAGGTTCTATGGTCCATGCTATTTTTCAGATGATATTGTATCAATTGACAAAACTAGCAAGGGAATCAACCAAAAGTTTTAACCGTGGAGAAGCATTACCAAGAGTCACATTTAGGATAGGAAGTAACAGAAAATGTTTACATGATAGTTTGATCCCCCATGAGAAGAATGAAAATGAAGTTAGATGGAATTTTGGTGTGTAAATGCAAACAATCAGACATGTACACTCAGTGTGCTAGGAAATGATATGATAGATGAAGATGTAATATGTAGAGTAAAAATTGGATAGCTGAAATGAGGAGGAGGTGCTTATGTGATGGAAAGATACCTACCAAAATGAAAGGCAAGTTCTATAGAGCAGTGTGAGACCAACAGTGTTATAGGAGTGAATGTTGCTTCACTAGAAGTGCAGATGTTAAAGAAATTGTGCAGTCATATGATATTGGACTACATTTGATAACAACAACATTCCCAGTGGAATCCCATTGGACTACATGTGATATTAAAAAATATAGACCAGATTAGAAACAACCGCATCTGACAAAAGTACAAATAGTAACAACAACATACACAATATGTCAAGATCATCAGAGCAATCAACGAAGTGTTACCTTTAGTAATGGGGGAAATTCCTTTTTCTAATGAAATCTTTTTGGTAAGAAAGCCTGCCTGCAAGAACTCTGGTTAAGTGTCCTCCACCGTAGCTGACATAACATAAAGAAAGAAGGAACCGGTCCCATGGTCGCCTTCATTTGTAAGGTAAAAACGAATAGACATTCTTGACTTGCCCAGGTGATGCACATGACCGGTCAAGAAAGTTCTTATATTTTTATTTCACTTTTGGTTGAGTCTTAAGTGTACTTTAGTAAGAGTATGAAGGATCTAGTGACCGGAATTATCTGTCCAATCAAGGCGTTGCAAACAAATGGTTTTCGAAAAGCGTTAGAAATCGTGGTCAACATTTTTCCAGTACATATAGTAACAATAACAACATACACAGTATATTCCCACAAGTGGGTATGGGAGGGTGGGTTTACGTAGACCTCACCTCTACCTTCGTGAGGTAGAGAGGCTTTTTCCGAGTCAAAAGTGCAAGTAGCACGTATAGATAATAAATGATATAAGTAGCACATATAGAGAATAAATGAGAGTATCAAATGCACTGATCTCTAAGTGAGTTATTATGAGAATTCAAGTGTTAAATGGAGATGAGTAGACTTGAATCATAAAAGACCTATGACTTCTAGGCATGCAAGCTTAGCAAAGAATGATCACAATGAAAAAGAAAGCTCCATATAGATAGCAACAATTAGGTGGGGTTAGTAATGCGATACACCTATAATCGATCCAGTCTTTGCTTGGAAGTCTTTTTAGTTTGTTTATTTGTGCGTTAATGTAAGAATAAGTGTGGGATTTTGATAACCTTTATTGAGAACCCCTAATGTGCCATAAAAGACAAGTAGCATTTGGATTGAAATAGGCCCCACATATATGACACACAATAATGAATAAAGCGAATTCATATGACTCACCCTTATAGTTTAGGGTGTCGGCATAGTTGTTGTACTCATTTAAGTGATGAATTATCAATTTCTTTCATTTTATGTATGTTTCTTAAAAGTTTATCTTGTCTATTTCTAACATTCATGATACAAATAATAAGATATTGAACAGTGTTAATTTAGCAAAAAAACTCCTTCATCGTGATTGTCTTTTTCGATGATTCCTTATGACTATTCATGTGAAATGAATTACTTAAGGAAATTAGAAAGCTATAACTTTTGGTATTACCCTGATTAGAGGGTGTTTAGATAAGCTTATAAGTCAGTCAAAACTAATTAATTAGCATTTTTTTGGCTTCTACGCGTTTGGTGAACACCAAAAGTTCATATTAGCCAAGTTCTTAAAACCAACCTAAGCCATAAGTTGATCACCCAATGTATGTATTTTCAGCTTATAAACACTTTAGGTTCTCCATTGATCCTTCTTCATGTAAAGATACTTCTAAATCTACATTATTTAAGCTTCAAGGTTATTTCATCATTTTAACAGAAAAACATTTCTCAACTCTTTTTCTTAAACACACTAAGTCACCCACGACTGATACAGTTTCAGGGTTTCAGCAATTCTATCCAAAAATGTTATCACTTGTTCAAAAAATCAGTTCCAGAACTAAAATTCATAATCGGCTAATCCACAGGGGCACTTACTTACTAGTCCCTGTGTTGTCTGTATTTTCATTGAACTCATTTGATGGTACTCATTCTTTGGACCTAGTTCAACACGAGTTTCATATCTTATTGAATTTTTTTTTGAAGCTGGACAATAATGAATAGTTTCAGATTTATGTTGGCAGAAAACTAGAGTTGCATGTATTTTACTGTTGGGCAGATGGTAAGTTGTACTCACTCCGTTTCAAAAAGAATGACCTAGTTTGACTTGACACGCGGTTTAAGAAAATAAAAAAGTCTTTTTAATCTTGTGGTCCTAAATGAAAGTTATGTCAAATGTATCAAAATGCTCTTTAACCTTGTGGCATTAAAGATGCTATGCGGAAAGTTGAAATTAAAAATTTGCCAAAAAAGGAAGTAGGTTGTTCTTATTGAAACAGACTAAAAAAGAAAGGAGGTCATTCTTTTTGAAACAGAGGGAGTATTAAGAAAGGACCTCCTTGCACTTCCCTGGGAGTGGAGGGGGATGGGGGAGAGAAAAGGACACGGTGTTGATAGGATGGTTATTTTCTGACATTTACATAGTGGAAATTTGGCTATGGCATGGTTGATGAGATCAGACAATATTGTTACCACCATCTTTAAATTTCTGTTCTTTACGAAGTGCCTTTGTTTCAAAAAGTTTTTTGTTGGCGTTGTTGTTGTCTTGTAATTGACCACTGGAAAAGTTCTGCCTGAAATTTGTTAGTAGTTTAATTGCTTCTTTTACTTTAACACACTACCCAAAGTCCTATATGTTGATTTGTATGTATATTCTGGTTTCTTAATCTTAACCTACTTATTCACATTTTTCAATTCAGGCTCATTTGCTATTTGGGGATGAAGAATATCTTTTCATCTTCCAGGAAGCTTACAAGGCTGCTATGAACTATCTATTTAATGATCCTTGGCAAGTAATCTTCCTTTCTAAGGCTTGAATTCACTACAGAGAAAACCTTGTCTATATTGCATAGCTGCTGAAAAACAAGAAAACTAATGTAGTTATTTTTCAGGAAGTATATTGATTCACAACTTGTCTAGATTCGTTTAGTTTGAGCATGAATATGTCTTGTAGCATATTTCATGGGATACTTTAGAACAGCCTTTACTTGATTCTAGAAGAGTAATACTTCCATTATTTTACACAGAAATAGAGCATTACAACTCACTTTACTGTACATAGACTGAGGCTCCTGTATAGGAAGCTTCCTTGTCTGGTCAGTTAACAATATTATTTTCCTTGTACCCTCTCATTTTACAAGTTGGAATTATACAATTTAAAGTCTTGTCTCACCCTGCACCAAGGTTTAACATTCTGTCTTCTCTAGAACTAAAAGTTCTGTGCAAATTTGTTCTTTTCCAATATGTAGGTATGTAGAGGTCAATATGAATTCTGCTGCCCTTGTCTGGCCTTTATTTAACAGCTTACAGGCATTTTGGCCAGGTCTCCAGGTGATTTGCTTATGCAGATATTTAAGCGAAAAAAATTCTTTTGATTGTTAGCAAACCAAATGTTTTCATTAAAATGTGACCTAACTTTTGTGTATTTGTTGAAAGGTTCTAGCAGGGGATATTGAGCCTGCCATTAGAACACATGCTGCCTTCTTCAGCGTCTGGAGAAGATATGGGTTTACCCCAGAGGGTTTTAATCTAGCTACGCTCAGTGTTCAAGTACTACCTTACTGTTGTCTAAATTCTTTTGATATCCGAAGTTTGTTTATGTGCTAGTTCTTTCAACGATGCGCTACCATATATAAACTGACATAGATTTAGGCAGTGCCTTTTAGAGTGAAACATAATATGCACTTAAAACCTTCCTCTGTATGGTTCGGTTGTCCAACTTGCCAGCATTGTGAGCAAACATAAGGTTAAAAGGTTTTATTTGCCCAACTTTTTCGAGTTGCCCTTGACCATTCTCAAGAAAAGGAAAAGAAAACACTTTTATCGCGATGCCTTTGTTTCATACTCCCTCCACTTCAAAAAGAATGACCTACTTTCCTTTTTGGTCTATTTAAAAAAGAATGACCCATTTCCTTTTTTTAGCAGAACTTTATTTTCAACTTTCCATGTGGCATGTTTAAGACCACAAGATTAAAGAGCATTTTGGTACATTTGACATAACTTTAATTTAGGACCAAAGATTGAAAAGTCATCTTTGTTCTCTTTAAATCCATGCCAAGTCAAACTAGGTCATTCTTTTTGAAACGGAGGGAGGACATTAAAAAGTTCTATTTGCACAACTTCATCGAGATATCTTTGTCTCATGCAACTTTTTTCCATTGGGCCATTCTGTAGGACACTTTATTGTTACTTTAGCAAGTATATTTCAGATAAAGTTAGCCATGTTTGATTGGAAGTGGTTGTATCGTTTTAGGGATAGATCATTTCGCATTGCTGTGAAATATAAGCAGTCAGGCTAGCACAAAATCTTTTCCATTTCCTCTTTATCTTTTTTTTCCATTGAGCTTGTTCCTTCTGTTGTTACTACTTGGGCCGACTGAGCACCTGATTTTATTGCGAGGTCTTTTTAAGAGTGGTTTATTTTCTATATTATTAGTATCTTGCTTAATTTCATTTTGTTATTTGCTTACATTGTAGCAAGGCCAGAAAAGCTATCCTCTGCGTCCTGAATTGATTGAGAGCACATATTGGCTGTACAAAGCTACCAGAGATCCTAGGTCTGTTGTTTGCTCTTGAATTGTTTTTCTTATGCCTACCTTTTTCGTTATCTAATTGAACTCGTAACTCATTCGCTGATTGGCACTGCCTTTTTCATAGGTTATATCATGTGAAGGCTAATATTTTAGGCATGTGCAATCTTCAGCAGATTAGGTTTTTCGTTTGTTCATTCATTTATTTGCTTTGGAGTTCTATTCAATCTTTTAATAGCGCTGAAATTAAAGGAAAAGCCACAACCAGGAAACATCTTACAGTGAATTTGTTGGATATCTGAGTAACCTTTTGGTCCATAGAAGCATGCTCATCACATATATTAGTCTTCTTTATTCCAGAAAAACCCAGACAAAGATTTCCTATAAAGAGGTATTCCTAATTTTTCTATAGGCAACCCTTGTAGAGTGTCAGACTTGTGATCTTTGATTTCACCAAAGTATTTGACAATTTGTTATAGCCAGCGAGTTTAATCTGAATGTGTATGAAAGTAACCTCACAAATTAAGAGTTACTACTTATCTGAGGCACCAAAGAGGTCCAAATAGATACATAGCAAAAACTCAAGCTCCCACAAAAGGAAGGGAAGTTGGTTCAATCAAGTGAAGTTTCTGCCATATGCATCCAGCATGAAGCCAAAAGAGCTCAAACATCTGTATTTCAATCTATGGTTCTGTTTTATCATCAAAGCATCTCTGATCTCTAATTTTATTTTTCTGCCCAAAGGATGAAAAATGCAGCTGGTGTCTGTGATCTTTGATTTCACCAAAGTAGTATTGACAATTTGGTATAGACTTCACCTTGAATCTGGATGCGTGGACAGAGTCACCTGGTACCTGTTGCTGATGGGAGGTGGCAGGTAACCCGTGGAATTAGGCGAGGTGTGTGAAAGCTGGTTCAGACACTATAGTCCTCAAAAAGAAAAATTAGGCTTACTTCTACTTATCAGAGGCACCCCAAGAGATCCAAATAGATGCATAGGAAAAAGTCTAGCTTTGATAAAAGGAAGGGAATCGAGGAAGTCAATTAAAGTGTCTGTGACGTATACATCTAGCATAATGAAAACCAACAACATACTAAGTGTAATCCCACAGGTGGGGTTTGGTAAGGGTGGTGTGTACGCAGCCTTATGCCTACCTTGTGAAGGTAGAGTGGCTATTTCCAATAAACCCTCGGCTCATGTATATATCCAGCATACGAAATAAAATAAAAATAAAATAATCAGAATTTAATTTAATGATATGGCCATAAATACTTTCCCATGCTTCTTTAGAAACATTTGCTACTTCAAAATTAATTTGCTTCCAGTTCTCCAAACACAAAAAGGAGACTCCAGAAAGGGTGAGAACGATTAATGACTACGCACCGTCTGAGTAACCTGCATGGTCATTGGATACGACCTGAAACCTTCGAACAAAAGGATTTTAAACTCTTTTTCTTTCTTCATTGGTTGCTGCCGCTTAATGGGCAGCAATTTAATCAACGCCTAGAGACTATGGTTTAGAGCCTTATTTTTCTTCTTATTTACATTATTAAACCATTTGATGTAGGTATCTTGATGCTGGAAGGGATATGCTTGCTAGCTTGCAATATGGTGCTCGATGCACTTGCGGATATTGTCATATATCTGATGTTGAATTTCACAAACAAGAAGATCACATGGAGAGCTTCTTCTTGGCAGAAACTGTAAGGAACAAGGCACAGTTTTATTTGACTATGTTCTATCTGTGGTATATCAGTTTATTCCTGTTTTCGTCTAGACGGTATGATATGATTATATGAGGGACTACCTACATGAAAATATACTATCCTGTGGGTGCTATCTACTTTTGGATATTATAAGAGATAAAACACTGGAAAAAGTAAAAATACAAAGTACAAACAAAACATCAACTATTCCTCAATTCCAAACAAGTTAAGAATCAACTATATGAATCCTCACCAACCATGTTCCTCATTTATATGAGGATTCATCATGAATAAACAAGTTTTACATTGGATGCCAGCCTACTCCATCCCTCCGCCTTTATCCAGGTTTGGATCCAACGAATGTGAGCAAGATCACATAGATAGAGTTAAAAAGTGAAAGTAAAAGAAAATAAAAAATTTCAGCAGTTCTTGAATTATTTCTTAATTTGAATATTAGTCCTTTTATTAGTGTACAGATGTTTTACTTTGAATTTGTGTGTCAAGCATCTTTAGTCCTTTTTGTAGCAGGATTCAGCCAAACTAATGAAAACTAGTAGCCCTTCCAGCTTCTCTGATTCTCCAGGCCTTTTACTGCCTCCTGACCATATAAACCTTAGCTACAGCAAAACGTTGTTGTGAAGCCTCATGAAGCAATTAGGTGGCATGTTTAAAGTAGGATTGGGTTGGGCATCTTATAGGCGACTAACTCAGTGACATGATTAAGGCAATTATCATTTCTCTTGTTATTTCTACAGTGATCCTAGATGGAAAGTCATTAAGGGACAGCAAAATCAGGTGGGTGCACAACTACTATGATACCATATACAGTAGTCTCGTTCATGGATGTAACATTGTAGACAATTAATGTCCGTTGTTAGTCATCTAAAGCAGTTTCAGTTGACTTCAAATACTAGGTTGAGGTGCTCAACTTTTTCTTTTTGATTGTAAATGTTAGAATAGGAATAGGATTACATACTCCTATTTAGAATTGGAATAAGAATAGTATGTTATTTCCTAATTGGATTTGGATTAGGTTGTAGTATCTATAAATAGGGTCTTTATGTGGCAATGTAAATACACAATCCAATAATATTTTCCCCCAATATTTCTCACATGGTACAAGAGCTTCTATTGTCTTGGTAGAAAATCAAAAAGATTCCGCTGCCGGCGGGCGGCTATGACTCATATATGCTGCGCCTCTGGCCAATGGTTATGTTAACAAAAGTAGGGTCAATATTCTCACTGATCCTCATATTAATTATATCTGTAACAAGCTAGGTGCTTATGATTTATATGTACCAGATTTATATGTACCAGCTTGAGGGGAGTGTTAAAATAGGAATAGGATTACATACTCCTATTTAGAATTGGAATAGGAATAGTACGATGTTTCCTCCAAAAGATCTAAAAGAAAGAAAACGAGAGAAAATGCTCCCATACACGAGCTTCGAGAAAAACACCTAAGCGGAATATTCCTACCAAAACCTTTTTTTCTTTCTTCTTCCTCCAAACTTCTTCCAGGACCACCTCTTTTTTCCCCTATATCATTCTTAGAGTGATCATGGGGGAGAATAGGATTTACTTTAATGCAGAATTCAAATCTTTTGACATCACGAGATGGACAACAAACACAACAATCTGGTATGAATGGGTTGAGAGAAGTCGCAGACGGATGAGAAGGATAGAGATGAGTCACAACACTATGGAATGGATTTGCTTTACCCTGAAGTAAGGACCAGAAAAATCTTACCAGGAGATGGAAAATGTCAGGAGGGGCAGAGCATTTTGGTACTAGGAAGAGAATAAACATGGAAGATACATGAGCATTCTCTCTTTGAGATAGGGGGAAAGAGCAGTTCTGATCATCCCAGAGACAACACTGAATGCTGGTTGGTGTGACATTGCTATCAAAATTGAAGAATTTATTAAGTGCCCAAAGAAGCAGGATATGGCAGACCCACCCATGTTAACTTATCCCAACTACCCTTATGCAAAGGTAGTTAGAGACAACAAATGGTTCCCAAAGAAATCTGGAGAAACAGAGGTTAGAAGAGACAAGGGGGTAATAGAAATTTCAGTTATACCAGGATTCTAAGAGTCGGGGATTTTAAACAGATGTCTGGTAGGGGGCCTAGAAGATGGGTGCAAGGAGGGGCCTACCTTGAGTGAAATAAGGAGATGGTCTACAACTGCTTGGAAAAACACCTTTGGGGTAAGCATCTATGAGCTGAATAGTAGCAGATTTCTATTTGAATTTCCCAATAGATTCATGGCAGACCAGGTTGTACAACAACAATGGTATTGGCAGAAGAAAAAAATTCAATCTCAAATGGTGGAGCCCTACAGAGGGATGTACATCAACCTCTAGGTATTCAAAGGAAACCTGGATCAAAGCCGTCGGAATACCACTACAGTTGTGGTCGCACAAAGTTTTCCAGGTAATTGGAGAAGTTTGTGGGGAATGGTTGGCTACGGAGGAAGAAACAGAGCTTAGGAACCACATGAAATGGGCCAGAATATTGGTCGCGAATGAAGGGAAGAGTATTCTGAAAGAAGTCGCAATCTCACATAATGGGCTTAAGTTCTGCATCCCGATCTGGGCTGAGTCAAATCCCAGATTTGAAATACTGCCGGAGTCAGTTAGAGCTAGTGCCGGAGAAGATGATGGAGGGCATTACCCAGTGAACCCTATTAACCAGCAGGCAAAGCAGGGCAATTTCTGCAATAAGACCAATATCCCATCATTCTAGGGATTTGGTGAACAGAGATCACATGGGCTGCTCAGAAATGACAGCGGGAGGGAAAGAAAAGTCAAAATCTTGTGCTCAGCACATGGAGGCTTTTAATGAGGAAAGGGCCAACAACTCTTTAGGCTCAACAAATAAATTAATTGGGCCAGATCCAGCAGCCCATTTCATTTACAACAACTTAAATGAATTTGGGTCTACCTCCTCAATTAAAGACGACTTCTACGAGGTCTTTCTTAGCACTTCCCAACAGTAAACTACCCCAATGGACACACAGATAACAGAGAAGAGAACAAAGATTGTACTAAGGGAGAACATGGTGGAAACTGAAAGGGACTGTCTGCAGCTTCACAAAGGGTAAGAGCATCCCAAAACCCCTGAAAGTGAGGGCAACAGATTTGAAGAAGGGATTACAGATCTAGTAGTCCAAAATCCTGCAGAAGTAATAGGAAACTGGGAAGTGGAGGAGGTTGTGCCTCTTTGCACCCAAACACAGCTAATAATACAAGACAAAGAGAAAGAGATTTCACTATGGTACAACAAAACATGGTGAAATTAGGAAAATGCTAGGGGTAGACTTCCAGGGACATGAAGAGGAAGCACTGGAACTTCTACTTCAGGTAGATAGTAGCTGAAGGGTAAGGAGAATGGAGACTAATGCAACATTCAAGAAGACCAGAGTCAAAGGTGCCCAAGAACTCAAAAGCTTGGTGGCCTTTGATGTCAAATTTAAAAGTGGAGGAAACAGGGCAAAGGGGAGAATCAAACATAATAGCGCCTGATGCAATTCAAATTAATTTCATGGAACGTGAAGGGATTGAGTTGTAGAGAGAAAAGGAGACTTGTTCAAAGTATGGTACGTGAGTGGAATACAGATATTTATTGTTTCCAAGAAACAAAGTTGGAGGGGGATTTTTCAGAAATAGTAAAACAAATATGGGGAAATAGATGGATCAAATATGAGTATCTAGAGGCCAGTGGAACAAGAGGGGGCATATTGATGATGTGGGATAGCAGAATATGGAAGGGAGAAGTTCTTGAGACTGGTTAATACACTCTAACTTGCAAATTTGAAGCACAACTCCAAAGTTTTGCTTGCCATATTACTGGGGTGTACGCACCAAACTGTTACATTGAAAAAAGATCAGTTTGGGAAGAGATTGGTGATGTCAGAGGCTTGTTCCAGGGGCCCTGGGCTGTTTGTGGTGATTACAATGTCTGTAGGTTTGTCTCAGAAAAAAGGAGTTGTGTTAGAAGAACAAAAGGGATGAAGGAATTTTCAGATTTCATTGAAGATATGGAGCTAATTGATCTTCAAATGGAAAATACAACCTTCACTTGGTACAAAGGGGACAACCATGAAGCAGCTTCCAGATTAGACAGAATTTTGTTTTCAAAAGAATGGGATGAAAGTTTCAACAAACTGAGGCTAATCCCACTTCAGAGGATTATTTCAGATCATATACCACTAGCTCTACAAGGTGGGACCTGGAACAAAAACAAAACATATTTCAAGTTCGAAAATTGGTGGCTAGACATGGAGGGGTTCACTGATAGAGTCAGAGACTAGTGGAACAATTTCAATTTTGAGGGGAGACCGGACTATGTACTGGCCTGTAAAATGAAAGCCTTGAAGAATAAACTTAAGGAATGGAGCAAAGAAGTTCAAGGAAATCTAGACATACAGAGAAAGAAGATATAAGTGAAGATGGCAGATTTTGATTCAGTAGTTAAAAACAGACCTCTATCAGAAGAGGAATCCATAAGGAAAGGTGAGATGCTACTGGAATATGAGAATCTAACCAAAAGAGAAGAAATTGCTTGGAGACAAAGATCAAGAACCCTATGGTTGAAAGAGGGGGACAGGAACACTAAGTACTTCCACAGAATCGCAAATGCTCATAAAAGATACAATAATATTGATCAGCTGGAGGTCGAAGGTGAAGGTGAGATCACACAAGAGACAAGCAGAATTGAAAAAGAGAGTTGATTTTTACCAAAGGCTCTACACAGATACTTCCCAATGGAGACCAACTAGTAATTGCCCAAACTGTTCGGTCATTTCAACATAGGAGAAAGAAAGTTTGCAGAGTAACTTTGAAGAAGAGGAAGTGTTGAGATGTGTCAAGCTATTTGCAATGGATAAAGCCCCAGGACCTGATGGTTTCACCATAGGCTTCTACATCAAGTGCTGGGAAATTGTAAAACATGACATAATGAAGGCATTTCAAAATTTCCATGAGCAGGAAGTCTTCGAGAAAAGCTTCAATACCACTTTCATTGCCCTAATTCCCAAGAAGAAAGGTGTTGCTGAATTGAGGGACTTCAGACCAATAAGCCTGATGGGTAACATTTATAAAATCTTCTCCAAAGTCCTAACAGAGAGATTGAAAAGGATAATGGAAAGATTGGTAGGTTCTCAACAGATGGCATTTATTAAAGGTCGACAAATTATGGATGCAGTCTTACTGGCAAATGAAGCTATAGGATCGAGAATGAAGCAGAAGAAAGCAGGCATGAAAAAGACTATGACCATGTTCATTGGGGATACTTGCTAGATGTTCGGGAGAAGATGGGATTTGGGCCTAAATGGATCAAATGGATAAAATTCTGTATAACTACAATGAATTTCTCTGTTTTGATCAATGGTGCACCAACAGGATTCTTTGGAGCTCAAAGGGGCCTCAGGCAGGGGGATCCTCTATCCCCTTTCCTGTTTTTGCTAGTTATGGAGGGACTAAACAACATGCTCAAAATAGCCAACACAAAAGGCTGGTGGGAAGGTTTTGATGTGGCCAGAGATGCAAGGGACAACTTAGAAGTGACTCATCTGCAGTATGCAGATGATACACTCATCTTTTGTGGGGCTGAAGAACAACAACTCAAACGGCTTAGAGTAATTTTTGTCCTGTTTGAAGGAATTTCTGGGCTTCATATAAATTGGAGAAAGAGTTTCCTTCATCCCATTAACGAAGTAAAAAACAAGGAGGCACTGAATTCTATTCTAGGTGGACAAGTGGGGTCCCTTCCCACTACATACCTGGGGATGCCTTTGGGTGCTAAATCAAAGTTCAAAGAGATTTGGAACAGTGTAATAGAGAAGTGTGAGAAGAAATTGGCTAGATGGAAGGGGCAATACTTGTCTCTGGGAGGAAGAGTAACACTTATTAACTCAGTTCTAGATGTTATGCCTACATGTATGATGTCTCTATTTCCCATTCCAGCAGGGGTCACAGATAGATTGGATAGGATTAGAAGGAAGTTTCTATGGCAGGGGAACAAAGCCAGGAAAGGCTACAATCTGGTTAAGTGGAAAGATCTGTTGATTGAAAAAAGATTTTGGGGGTCTAGGGATTAAAAATTTGCAGAACCATAGTAAAGGCCCTCAGAATGAAATGGTTGTGGAAGTATGCTAATGACAAACAAATGTTATGGGGGAAAGTCATAAAAACCAAGTATGAGAGTGAAAATAAGTGGACGACAAAGGAAGTAATCTCCCCATATGGTGTGAATGTATGGAGATCTATAAGGGCCTTGTGGGATGATTTCAAGATCAAAACCAAGGTCAAAGTTAGGAATGGGGAAAAACAAGTTTCTGGGAAGATGACTAGCATGTAATGGGGTGTTTTGAGGAATATCTATCCATACATCTACAACTTAATGCAAAATTAGCAAATGACAATTGCTGAAATGTGGACACCCGATGGGTGGGAAATCAGCTTTAGAAGGCAAGTAAATGATTGGGAAATCACAAGAGTTGCAC
>DF362909.1:65207-87852 GCA_000787875.1 Solanum virginianum
GCTTCAAGGTAGGCAAAGCATACAGATGGTTGAATAATCACAATCAACAGAATGTCAAGTGGCCATGGAAAATTATTTGGAAGGTAAATATTTCATACAAGGTGGCATGCTTTATTTGGCTCTTAACGAAGTTGTCCTTACTCAAGACAATTTGATGAAAAAGGGGATAACTCTATGTCCCAGATGTGTTTTTTGTGGAGAACAAGCAGAAACTGTTAGACATTTGTTCCTTCACTGCAAAATCACAACTCAGCTTTGGAGGCTATTCATAAACCTGAAAGGTCTCTCTTGGTCTATGCCAGGAAAGGTTACAGAGGCTCTTCAAAGCTGGGATGAAGATGGATTCCAAGCAAAAAGCAGAAATCGATGGAGAATCATACCAGCCAGCATATGGTGGACAATTTGGAAGGAGAGAAATGCTAGGTGTTTTGAGAGCATAGAGAATAGTATAGAGCAGATCAAATTGAATTGTATCTTGATTCTTTGTTTTTGGTGTAATCAGATTTGGTCTAATGATCCTGTATCTATTATTGATGTGCTAGATTCATTGTAGACATAGGATCATAGGATCTGATTTACTTGTAAATATGGCCTTGGTACAGCCCATGTACTGATCTGTTCCTATTGATCTATACAAAGTTACCAGTTTCAAAAAAAAAAAATAGTATGTTGTTTCCTAGTTGGATTTGGATTAGGTTGTAGTATCTACAGATAGGGTCTTTTTGTAGCAATGTAAATACACAATTCAATAATATTTTTCCCCAATATTTCTCACAGCAAACATGTTCTGTGTCCTAACAAGTAATCCACTATTCTTTCTTTAGATAGTTTTCTTAACTAACATAGACTATCTATATTGTAGCCATGTTTAGATTCAAAACTTCTTTCTTTCTCGGTTGTGTATGAACACACACTTATCTTCTTTCTTTATAGATTTCATTAAAGAGTACCAAAAAGGTACAATCAAGAGAACAAACTAGAAAATTTCCTTTTACATGTTGAAGGAATGCAAAAGATTTAACATAGAGTTTATATCTGATACAATACTCTTCCTACACCTTAAGTATATATTTTTCAAACATCAAGATTTAACTTGAAGTACGTTTTCCCTCCTATCACTAAAACATCTGTTATTCCTCTCATATCATTAAACTAATCACTGTTTTGATAAGTAATGACAATGTGCTATGGGTGATAGTGATGCTGATCTTAGCTTAGTACAAGAGAAATAACCTTCTGGTGTTTATGCTAATTACTTTTATTTTATCTAAGAAAAAACAGAAACAAAAGTAATGTGTATCATACAACATTACCAGTCTGGAAAAGAAGTAATGTGTATTATATTTGAGGCTGCTCTCTCTTAGAAGTACTGTCTTACTTGACCTGAAAAAATGCATGATTATTCGTGACAATCATCTGTAACAAATCTGTGCTGTCTATCTGTCCATCTATTGATCTAATCGATATTCTACTCTTTTTTTCAGGTTAAATATTTGTGGCTTCTTTTTGATTTAGGTGCTGGTCCAGATAACCTGGTTGAGAATGGCCCATACAAGTAAAACACCTATAGCATCCTTCATATTCATTATCTAGCATTTCTTTGAAGCTTTTGTGCTTCCCATCCTCTATTCGCACAAAGGAAAAAAATAAATATATCCAAGGGAGAAAAAAAAAAAAGAAAACTCACCACTTTCTGTTCCATTTCCTTTACTTTTTTAATCCACCATCATCCTTTCACAACACTTATTATACTTGATGGTTTTTGTTTTTCTTTCTTTAAAGGTATATCTTCAGCACGGAAGGCCATTTATTGCCTGCAACTCCTCAAATATCCTTAGTACGTGAGCATTGTTCATACTTCGGATCATATTGTAGGAACAGCAATTTGAGACTGAAAACTAGTGGAGAAACTAATTCCAGTGGCTCTCAAACGCGATATGTAGATTCCAGTGTTTTATCGCGCTCCAGTTATAAAAGTTCTCCTGTTTCTGGTTTGAAGGTCAGAAATTTAATGGTAAAGGTTTTCGTCGACTAATTCCATTTAAATTTTGGTTCAATCATTGAGAGTTTTTCTGACAGAGTAATTGTATTAATAACAGTATCAAGAAGATGCAAGAATTATAAGATATGACATTTGAGCTTACAAAAAATCTCTGGGTGACTATACAAACTATCTAAGCCAGACCGAGTGAGTTAATGAGGTCCCTAAGTTGTACTGCATTAACAGCAGGATGTGAGTTGGACCAACTAAACAAATTGGCAATACGCCTAGCTTCAAAATGCCTAAAGCAATTGACTCCCCATCAAAACATCTCTGATCCTCTCTAACCAAATAAACCAAAAAACACAAGCAGGTGTCATGAACCAGATCTTCTTGATGGCTTTGTTAACTCTCCATAAGCTCCAACTCTCATAATCATCCTTAACTGAAAGGGGTGTGGCCCAATTGAGACCAGAGAGACAAAAAAACATGCTCCATAATTCTGAGTCCACTTCACAATGAAGAAGGAGGTGTCTAGTGGTTTGAACCTCTTTTTTGCACATGATTGGGAGCTTGATTTTCCCTTTCTTTTTTTTATTTTTAATTGTTGTCTTGGGTAAGACATGCCTCATATAGAGCTGTCCAGGTAAAACAAGCGACCTTAGGAGGTAGCTTATCATGGGATTTCTAGAGCACAACTGTTGGTACCCTTCCTGGACTGTATTAACTCCTCCTGTTTGGTGTCCCCATTTGAGCTTATCATCTCCACAGGGATTAATGTGAATATTGTAGTGTAGCAAAAAGATCTACCTGATCATTCACTTCCCAATCATGCATGTTCCTTCTAAATATCAGGCCCCAATAGGTCCTTTCTCTATTAGCAGCAATAACAGAATTGGGATCTGAGCAATTCTGAAGAGATCTGGGTAATCCTACTGAAGAGTGTTATTGACAAGCCATTTGTCTGAATAAATTTTAGGAGTGAACCACTGTCCAATTCAAATTAAGCATTCTGATGAAATGTGTTCCACAACATCCCAATACCCTTCCGCAGTCCCACTCCAAATGGAAGTATAGTAGTATCTATGCTCCATTGATTCAGCCTCCCATGCTTAGTATGATAACATTTTTCCAGTGCCCTGTCTCTCGCAAGTTGTATCTCCAAAGCCACTTCATCATCGTCATACTTATGTTGTGGGCAACAAGGTTCTTAATGCCAAGACTTCCTTGGTATTTTGATTGTGAGACTTTCTCCCATTTGATGAGGTGATATTTGTGTTCCTCCCTGTTGCCTTCCCTGAGGAAGTTCTGTCTTATCTTGTCAATCTGTTCTATAACCTCAGTTGGCATTGGGAGCAGCGCCATGTGATAAGTAGGCAAGCTGTCTAGAACACTATTGATGTGTTACTCTGCCACCAAAGGAGAGATATTGCATTTTCCATGTCGCCAATATCTTCTCAAGCTTTTCAATTATCCTAGTCCAAATTTCATGGATTTATACTGAGCACCTAGAGGAAGACCCAAATATGTGGAAGGAAATGAGCCAATGTTACAGTCCAGGATATCAGCCTGCTCCTCTAGGTTTAAAACCTTCATTAACTGGGTAGATTGTGCCCTTTAGCATATTCATGTGTAAACCTGAAATAGCTTCAAAAATAAACGAAGTTAGATTAAGCTGTATCACTTGTGATCTTTCAGGACCACAGAAAATCAATGTGTCATCTGCATAGAGCAGATGAGATACGTTAGCTTGAGATCCCAGGTCTCTTCCTATCTTAAGTGGCTCAATCCAATGCAAAGAATGAAATTCCCCTTGTTTGATTTGGTTTAGCTAATTAAGCATGACAGTCTGGTGAAAAACTGAACATAAGTCTTAGGTCTTTTTGTGAGATCCAAGTTGAAGGCACTGTCACTTCCTTGATAGGATTCCAAATTTTGTACAGCTTTGTCTTCTAGTTGATTCCAGGAAACAGCCTCTCTACTTAGGTAGTGGTAAGGTCTGCGTACATTCTACCCTCTCCAGACCTCACTTGTGGGATTTCACTGGGTATGTTGTTGTTGCTGTTGTTGTTTTGTCTTCTAGTTGAAAATTTTGCAAGCTGAAGTTTCTTATTATTGCATCAAATATGTTCAATCTAATACTTCCTCTGTCCTATTTTATGTGGCATACTTCACTTTTTCTTCTGTCCCATAAGGATGTATTTTTTATATTTAGAAAAAAGATTAGCTTTAAACTTCTCATTTTACTTTTAATGAGATGATTTATAGCCACATGATTGTCTCTGTCTTGATTTAGACCACAAGTTCTAAAAAAATTCTTTTTTTCTTAAGCCATATACAATACTCCCTCCGTCCCATTTTATGTGGCACCCTTTGACTTGGCACGGTGTTTAAGAAAAAAAGTAAGACTTTTGAAACTTGTGGTCTAAAATCATTTTGAGATATTTGTGTGGTTGAGAATCATATCATTAAGGGTAAAAGGGAAATTTCAAGGTTAAATTGTTTTCAATTAGAGTAATGTGACATTCTTTTTGGGATGGACCAAAAAGGAAAGGATGCCACGTAAAATGGGACGGAGGGAGTATTTGTTTCCTTCTGGAACCTCATTGATTTGGTAATCTTTAAATCCCTGGTACTTTTTTCCTTTTGTGATTTTCAGTCCTCCTTCAATTTTGCTTCGTATTCTGCACTGGAATCTTCTTCCTTGATTGCTTCCTTGACTTTATTTAGTGGCCTCCTCCTTTTATTCCTTTCCATCTTTATTGCTGGAAAGATTTGATTTATTTGAAGTCCTTCCTTGTTGGGAAAACTTCTTTTTTCCGCTTGACTTACTTTGTAATTGAGTAAGTCGATTTTCCATACTTGACTTCATATATTTTGAATTTGAAGGACTATCAAGAGTTTAGTGTTACGTGGCAAAGGTTCTGTTTTGTCTTCTTTGTACTTTTGTTGTAAACAGAAAGTATAGGTAGATACTTGGATATAACAAATGAAAATCAGCATTATTTTTCAGAGGAGGTACACATTCATATTCTTGGATGTTACTCTACAGAGAGGATTATCTAGCTGTTGAGCAGGAGAAATAAAATGTGTATTAGAGAACCCATCACAACCACAAATAACACTGTTTTACCTCCTGATTTTAGCAGGCCATCTATAAAATCTGTTGAGATATCCGACCAGATTTGATTTGGCAGTTGTAGCAGTTGTGACAGTCCTATTGGACTCAAATTAACAGCCTTATTTCATTGACTAAAATCAGGAGGTAAAATAGTGTTATTTGTTTTATATTTCACCATAGTATCACACCACTATCAGCTCTGAAGACAACTATCAAATGTAACCTTGGTAGTTTGATAGTTGTCTTCGTAGCTGGCCAACAGAAATCCTTGTGAATAGTAGCATGGTCTTCTGAACACCTTCATGTGTGTTATCATGAATCCCAGACAAGATAGAAGTTACTAATGGTGAGTTCGGCAAGAGATAAACCCTGTCTTTGAAGAACAACAACCCATCACAAAACACTCAAATCACCATCCATTTCTCCCTGTTTGAAGTTCCTGAAGAAGACTGCTTGACTTCTGCCCGGACTTGCTCAAATATCAAAAACTTCCTGCTGAGAAATAGCAACATATCTTCAATATCTTCTCATCGCGACAACGCACCTGCAGAAGTATTCAAATGCCCAGCCTTGAATTCCACCCAAAAATCAAATTGCTAAGCCAATGCTGTTGAGGAGTAGTAAAGCGTTGATCTAACAAAGTATTTAAAGTTGTAGTGATCCGTACGAATTAGAAAGGCTGGACCCAAGAGATAATGCCTCCAATTTTGAACAGCCTTTGTCAAGCCTATCAATTCACGTTCATAAGCTGGAAGTGTCAAGTGTCGGTCAGCTAGCTTATGACTAAAAATAGCAAGGATGTCCTTGTTGTAGGATTGCTCCTATTCCACACCCATAGTGCCATTCTTCTTTAGAGTTTGGCAACAGTAACACCAGGGCAGCAACAGTGTTATCAAAGGTGTGGTTAAAATGTGTTTATTAAGCCCTGAAGTGAGGCTCAAAACGCATTGAGTGCTTCAACTTGCTTAATGTGCACTTCAGCGTCGTTATCAAGGTTCTAAGACACTTTTCCTTGCCAATGAACTTCTTTTGAAGAGAGTTCTAAACAATTGATATTTCACTTTATCATAATTCTTTTTCAATTTCTTTGTTTATATATTTGTCATACATGCTTATAAATTACTCCCTCTGTCTCATTTGTCATCCTTTGACTTGGCACGATGTTTAAGAAAAAAGGAAGACTCTTGAAACTTGTGGTCTAAAACAATCCTTAGATATTTGTATAGATGGAATTCATTTCATTGAGGGTAAAAAACACATTTTAAAGTTAAATTGTTTCTAACTATATCAAAGTGGCATTCTCTTTGGGATGGACCGAAAAAGAAAGGGTGCCACATAAAATGGGACAGAAGGAGTATTAGTCTTGGACTAAACTTATATATTTGCATTTTTGTTTTCTTCCTTTGCGCCTTTTTTCATTAACGCCTACACTTTATTTGTGTTTCGTGCTGAAAGCCCTAATGGACCTTAGAGCTTTTTGGCACTTATTGCCTTTTATAACACTGGGCAGCAACTAATGCCTTTTGAAGAGCTTTAAAAGATGCAAGTGCATCATCATTCCACTTAAAAGAATGTTGCTGAAGCATGAGGTAATCAGACCGTAATTTTGGATGAATTTATAGTAATATCCTGTCAATTTTAAGAATCCATGCAGCATTGTTGTTTTATTGCGGATGAGGTCAGCCCACCGCGACTTCAATTTTACTAACATCAGCTGACACGCACTATACCTATGTTTGAGACTATGTGGCCTAGATGAGCTACTTGATTTTCGCCAAAGAAACATTTGTGTTTTTTGCTTGCAACAACTTAAAGATGATTCGCTTGTGTGACAAATTATCCTTCCAAGTCTTGCTATACACAAGGATGTCACCAAAAAATAGAAGTACAAATTAACGTAGGTCTTCTCGGAATACCTCATTCATCAATGCTTTATAGGTAGAAGGAAGATTAGTCAATCCAAATAGCATGACAAGGAACTTGAAATGACCATGATGCGTTATGAAAACTGCCTTCTCAACATCTGTGGTATCCATGCTGACTTGATGACAACTGGAATGAAGATCAAGCTTGATGAAAAATTGTGTTCCATGCAATTCTTCAAGTAATTCCTCCTCTATTGGAATAGGAAACTTGTCTTTTACAGTTTTGGCATTTAGCCCCTATAATCCACACAAAAGCGCCATGTTTCATCATATCTCGGACTAGCAGTACAGTGATGAGAATGGAAAACGATTAGGTCAAATAAGGCCTTGTTGATACATTTGATCACCCTTTTCTAAATCTCGTCTTTCTGAACGTTAGGATAGCGATAGGGCACCAGACCAGTTCCTGGTAGTAAGCATATGTGATGGTTGCAGGAATGCATAGGAGGCAGACCTACAGGTTCTTGGAATAGGTCATTGAATTTCACTAATACCTACTCGATTTCATCTTGCTTAGAATCCTGCGAAAGATGTAGGTGTGGGTGAAATAGTTGTCGTCCATGTGAAATGATCTGCTTCCTTTTACTTGTAAGCTTGTGGTCAATAAAGCAAAATTCCATGGAATAGGCCCTTGTGTATGCAATCACTTGATACCTAGGACAATATCAAAAGCGTCCAACGGAATCACATATAAATCAACATCCGAAGGAATGGGGCTAACTACACAACATTGCACTGTCGTGCAAATGCCCAAACTGGAAATCTTCTCACCATTTGCCACTGATACATTGAGATTTCTGCAATGTTGGATTGGCAAGTTCAAACGTTGGGCCCCCGTTGAGCTAATAAAACTATGTGTACTACTTGAATTCACTAAGCTAAGCAACTACTTATTGGTTACAACTTCTTACTGCATAGTATTTGCATGTTCCTTACCTGTGATAGCATGGAGTGAGATGGTAGGCTCTCCACTATCTGTTGGTATGTCTTCAGATTCTCTATGCTCTCTTTCTAGCCAAAATGACTTTTTGCACAGATGGCCTTGAAAATAAGGACCAGCACAGTTGCCATGTGAAAAGCAGCTAATTAAACCCACTTTTTCTTGATTGGCTGTAGACTGGTTAGACAAGAATTTCTCACAATGATGAAGCCAAATAATAGGATCTTTACTTCCATCATAAGCAGGCAAGTCTAATTTAGTGTATCTGGAAACTATAGCTCTTCCTCCATTGTTGTCATCAGTATCAAAGTAGTTGTTTTTTTCCTTCTAGACGCACATCTAATTGTTCACCTGCATTAAATATGGTCTCAAACTTCAACTCCCTTTGCACATGCCATGGTGCAGATTAAGGATTCAATTTGTTGCGATAGTTGATGGAACTTGGCGTCTATCCTTGCTTCTGAAGCTGCTAGTTTTGTTTCAGTTCGAGTTTGGTGACAAGCTCTGATACCGAATCGTTAAAGTCCCTAGTTTAGGACCGAATCCAGTCAGGCCGAACACTCAGGTCTAAGCCCTTATTATTGTTCCTTGACCTGCCTATGATTGCCGAATTTTGCAATCAATTCAATCCTTAGATATTTGTATAGATGGAATTCATTTCATTGAGGGTAAAAAACGTCCAAATCCACTCAGGGAAGTTTTATTCAACTAACAAAATAATTCAGAAAATATGAATATTATCTGTCCTATTAATTCTCGCTTGTGGAATATTGATTCCTGACAAATGCATCAATAACATACTATCCGTAATAACTATTTCTCCTTCTGATCTTAACTCGAGGTCTCATGGTTCCTTTCTTGCTGGAATCTTGAAATGTATAAAAGAAGGGGAAGTAATTTTATTAATCTAAATGTGTTAAATCCTTTGGATGTGCCAAAATGAAAGATTTCATGCAAAATGGGGAGAACCTCCATATTTCTGTACATTTATTCTATTCATATGGATGCCATGGCTAGTGATGTTCCGGCTGCTTTTGCCCCCACCCTATCGCCCGAAAAAGAAAAAATAGTAAGATTTCTGACGTACTGGAAGATTCATTTTCACTCACAATGCTGAGGAATGTTTGCTTTATGACAGGGACTCTGCCCAGGGCTAACCTATGGTCAAAGGTTTGGCATAGCATTCATGGATCCGGTGGATTCAAGTACTGAGGATGAAAATTCAACTCAAAGGGAGACAACTGAAAATCAGAGCCATTCAGTTGTGTTGATTTCGAACCCCGATCCTGAAGTTCCCCTATCGGGTCCTCATGATGATCATGACAATGGCCCAGCTCATGCGCCCCAAGATGAAAGTCCCTCTTCTAAACCAAAAAGATGACTGGTGGCAACCTGCAATGGAATTTCTGTCCGTTTAAGGACTTCTCAGAGTTGGTCATGATTTGGAACAGGTTCAAGCTTCAACGTACTGGAACATTAAGTCTGGGTTCTGCTAGTATATGGCGATTTGACTGATCTGTTGCGACTAGATGGTATTTGTGCAAGTCAATCATGATTCTTCATTGGTTATTAGGACTTAAGAGTCATATACATCTTATACATAGAGCTGGTATCCTGCAAGAACGTTGGAATCAGCTGCTGACTTAAAATATGTCTAACAAGGTGTCGTCCAGGACTTTTTTGCAAACCTATTTACTGTTGCAACGAAGTTGGGCAAGACTCAATTTTTGGTGACCAAGATCAGAGACCTGAAGGGAGAGTGATCATTTTTTGTACATTTAAATATTGCTTACTCAAGGTATTGACTCTGTTCCTTGGTCTGTTATTTTGCCCAGGCAATTTAGTTTTAGTTTATACCCGATTTCATGTTGTAATATATCAATCAGTGTTACAGTACTTTGGACCACAGGTTCTCTGGTCCTATGGTGCTGCAAATTTGGAACTGTTGATACTTGTAGTTGAGTTTTAGCTCAAAATTGGCTTGAGAGATGAACAAACCAGTTTCAGGTTGTGAATTAACAAATTTGATTTTTTAAATTAAATGGCCCGAATTGAATTCTGAACTTTTTATCCATCTCTATGATTTACTTCATGTCTGCATCAACCAAGTATATTACGCCAAGTATGCAGTCGCTCATCTTTCCTATTTTTGCACTTGGCAAAAAACATATATCCAAAGAGTAGAAGAAAAAAAAAGTAAATCGATGAATGTATGACATGTGATGGAATATGTACGATTATCGCTTAATTGGTTAATTAGAGTGTGTATTTTCACTTTGTTAAATCATGCAAGTCTAGTAAGTTGCATTCTTTTGGTATAAATATTTAGTGCGGATAAGTATCTATAGACACTTTTATACAATGATGACTTATGCAGTGAAATTTTCACAAGTGAGGTCTGTAGAGAGTAGAATGTATGTAGACTTTATCACTATCCCGTGAAGGTAGAGAAGACTGTTCCCAAAAGATCCTTGGCTCAAGTACAACAAATTTAGGTAAAAAAACAAAGGGGGGGACATTGAAAGGAATATAGCAAGTAGTTTTAGTCTCTAAGAAAGGAATAAAAAATAATAATAAAATAATGTGATAATTAAAACACATAGATAATATACGAGGATAAATTATTAAAAAAATAATAAACAATAATAAAAATTAAGAACAAGCACTATAATAATTCAACTAGTACCATGGCAAACATTAGCCACTCTAAATAAGATAACACAAAATTGCCTACTAATTTTCTATCCTAGTATATGTCCTCCACACCTTCCTATCTTAAGATCATGATCGCGATAATCTGAAGTTACCTCATATTGTGTGTTATCAACTTTCCTCAATACTTCTTTTGTCTATTTCTATCTCTCACTGTACCCTCTATAACAAACCCGTAGCACCTCCTCACTAGTGTGTCTATGCATCTCCTCTTCGCATGTTCAAGTCATCTCAGCCTCTTTTTCCTTATCTTGTCCACCACAGAGGTCACTGCCACCTTATGCCGTATATCCTCATTTCTAATCTTATCACTCCTAAAATAACCACACATTCACATCAGCATCCTCATCTTCGCAACATACATTTTTTTGAACATGAGAGTTTTTGAATGGCCAACATTTTGCCCCATATAACAACATCGGTCTACCTCATGTAACAAAAAGGATAAGTGGTATCGTAGAATAGTTTAATAGCACTGATAACTTCATATTCATATGAGTGGGTGGTAATTCATTTTAGCTCAATTCTTCTAAATTTGATCCAATCAGCCTATCTTCCACCGGTTTGTGTCATTGACATATACTGTGAGACGATTAGAGCTTTCATTTTTTGTACAATTTTCTGTTATCCAAAGCTGTGTTCATTTTTCTGGCATTTTGTCAACCAAAGTTCTTTTTTTTTTTTTTTTTTTTTGACAATTTGTCAATCGTAGCATGGTCAAATTTCAAACTACTCGGAAGTATATAAAACCCTTCCCAATATCTTTTACTCGTTTGAATTATTACTCATAAATGAACTGAGAAAATCAATAGAAAAATCTCATTCTAACTTCGTAGAACTAGTGTTGAATTCATGGGTACACCAATCCACCATCTATATGTAAAAGAGAAAAAAAATAGAAAACAAAGAACATTAGCCAAAAATATATTCTCTCTCATCTTTTTCCTTTTTCTTTTTCATGGTCGAGCAATCCATCATGATTGATATAATAATGACATATTTAGTGTAAGTTTATAGAGTGCGACACAAGAAGAAGATAGCAGAATAATTATTTTTGATAGATCTTCACCTCATGAAAATAGTTCTAGAAAAAAAATAATACTCCCTTCGTTCCGTTTTATATGGCACTATTTGATTTGAGATGATTTAGAAAAAAAACTTTTGAAACTTATATTTTAAAATTATTTTTAGATATTTATGTGGCTGGGGATTATTTTATTAAGAGTAGAAGAAATATTTTTTAAGTTAAATTATTCCTAATTAAAATAAGATAACATTCTTTTTAAGATGCACCAAAAAAGAAAAAATGCAAGTAGATATAAAAAACAATATACAATAATAAAATAATAAATATTAGCAAAACAATACTATAATAAATAATTACTGTAATCAAACTAAATGAAATAGCATATAATAACATAAATTGGAGAACATAAAATAAGAATAATACTACGACTACTGAAATGAATACATTTCTACCTATCAATATAAACATTCTTTACCTAAGGAAGGAAAAAAAATATAGACAATTACAGTGACAATATATCCGATGAAATTTCGCAAAAAACAGGGATAGAACCAAAATCAGGAATATCTAAAATCCAAATAATTTCTTAAATCCCTTTGGCCATTGGAGCCATGAAATACAATGAATGAAGCTGTTTCCCATCTTCTCCAAACTTGCAAAACCCTCAACAGCTTAAAATCAGTTCACGCCCATTTATTAGTATGTGGATCCATTGCCTCATCAGACCTTGTTCTCAACAAAATCATTCGTCTTTATTCTCGTTACCGTGCTACAGACTATGCTCGCAAGGTGTTTGATGAAATTACTGAACGAAACCCTTTTCTTTGGACTTCAATGATTCATGGGTATATTGAAAATTCTCAGCATGTTGAAGCGTTTTCTCTCTTCCACGATATGCGTATCCGCGATGTTACGCCTTTGAATTTCACTATATCAGCTATACTTAAGGGGTTAGGACGGCTGAAATGGTCGAGAGATGGTGAGGGGATGTTTGGACTTATTTGGAAATGTGGGTTTGGTTTTGATTTACTAGTGCAAAATTCTGTGATTGACTGTTCCATGAGATGTGGGGAAGTTGATTATGCCAGACAAGTATTTGATGGGATGGAGGAAAAGGATGTTGTTTCTTGGAACTCAATGCTGTCGGGGTATGTGACTAATGGAAGACTCGAAATTGCACGAGAGTTGTTTGATAGCATGGATGAGAAAAATGTAGTTTCTTGGACTAGTGTGTTATGTGGCTATGCTAGGAAGGGAGATATGGTAGAGGCTAGGAATCTTTTCGACGCTATGCCTACTAAGGATATGGCTGCTTGGAATGTGATGATTTCGGGGTATACAGATGTTCGGGATGTGCACACAGCGAATTCTCTGTTTCGGGCAATGCCTATTCGTGACACTGGAACATGGAATTTGATGATATCAGGATATTGCAAGGCGGGCGAGTTAGAAAGAGCAAGGGACTACTTTGAACAAATGCCCCGTAGGAATGTGGTGTCGTGGACTATGATGATAGATGGCTATGTTAAGTCCGGGAAATTGCACGAAGCAAGGTGTTTATTTGATGAAATGCCTGAGAAAGAACTTATTACATGGTCAATTATGATTGGTGGTTATGCTAAGAATGGGAAGCCTTCTGCTGCTTTGGAATTGTTCAAAAACTTCAGAAAGCATAGTCTTGAACTGGATGAGTCTTTTATTTTGAGTATCATCTCAGCTTGCTCTCAATTAGGGATTGTAGATGCAGTTGAGGCACTTATGAGTGATGATGTAGGATCCAGATATTTTTCTGATACACGTGTTGTTAACAGTTTATTAGACCTATATGCAAAATGTGGAAATATTGAGAAAGCCTCTCAAGTATTTGAAATGGCAGATAAAAAGGATTTATATTGTTATAGTACGATGATTGCTGCGTTTGCTAATCATGGCTTGGTTGAAAAAGCAGTATATTTGTTCGAGGATATGCAAAAAGAGAACATAGAGCCTGATGAAGTAACTTTCCTCGGAGTTTTGAGTGCTTGCAACCACGGAGGACTTGTTAATGAAGGGAGGAGGTACTTCAAACAAATGATTGAAGAATTCAGTATTCAGCCCACAGAAAAACATTATGCATGCATGGTCGGTATCCTTGGTCGTTGTGGGTTCCTTGAAGAGGCCCATGAGATGATACTGACTATGCATGTGGCGCCCACCTCAGCCGTTTGGGGTGCAATGCTTGCAGCCTGCAATGTTCACCTCAATGTTGAGATGGCTGAAATTGCAGCATCCGAGTTATTCCAGATTGAGCCTGAGAATTCTGGAAATTACATTCTCCTGTCCAATATTTATGCTGCTGCAGGAAGATGGCGTGATGTAGCTAGGGTAAGGGCAATGATCAGAGAACATCATGTGAAAAAAAATCGAGGATCTAGCTGGATTGAGTTGGGTTCTGCAGTGCATGAATTTGTAATGGGAGATGTGTCGCATGTTGATACAGACAGGATATGCTTCATATTGAGTCTACTAAATGAAGATATGAAGCTTTCAAGATATACGGAAGATAAGGTCTGCATCTGATTTCGACATTATACCCCTCTTATCTATATCTATCAAGTGATACTGAAATGGAGGACCAACTTGTTTGAGGGATCTCTGCCACAACATACCGAGGTACTTCTCCTGGATGTAGGATTTGAACTATAACATCCTTATCTTAAATGATGAATGTTTAGAATTTGCAAACTGGCGCTTATTGAAACTAACTTTATTGACTGCCCATATTTACATGAAAGAAACTAACTTTCATATTTGGCAATTAGAAATTACAAAGAAAATAAGTAGTTGTCAGCGTCTGTCATATCTCATCTCAGGAGGAAAGTCTTTGTTGGATAAACATGTGTGCTATAGCCCATCTGTTAGACCCAAAGACCATGATTTTGCAAATCGAGAAGCATCTCTGTAGCCTTTGTCCCGGTCATTGTAGCACGTGTGTCGCTCAAAGCTTCCTTCATGCCTAATATAGTATAGTATTAGACTTCATCCAGTCCCTAAAATGTCAATCTCATAGGAAGGATTGGAGATTAATAATAGTATGGTGCAACTTAGTAGATGTTTTATCCTTGGGACATTCTTTCTATAAAGAAGATTGATGTGAACTAGGAAAACAAAAAGATCTACTTATCCTTATTAATTATGTTGGTCAAGTGTGAATAATTACTTCCCTCTCTGTCCATTTTTACTTGTCCACTGTACTGAAAATAGATGTTCAAACAATATTTGTTTATTTTATGAAATCAAGAGATAATTTTATCCTTAGTTCCTAATCTATCCTTCATTAATCATAGTCATTTTCTTACTACATATTTCAAGATGGTGTATTTTTTATATTCAAAGGGTGGTTTGGTAAAATTAGTTCTATCATTTATTGTTTCTTAATTCCTGTGTCAAATTAATAGTGGACAACTATTGTTGAACGGAATGAGTAACATTTGAAACCAGACGTATTAGTGCATTTAGATAATTACCAGATGATAAGATCAGAAATATAAAAATCAATACTAATATAATTAATCATGATTAACTTTATCTCGCCTTTTCAGCTATAACTTACTTTTTGCTTAATGTATTAGCACAAGGCTCCAAGCTAACTTATTTTTTAAGTTGTTACAACATTAAATAATTACTCTAGCAAAGCACTAATAATTTTCTCAAGAGAAAAAAAAACTTTAATTATTCGATAAATCATATCTTGTGCCCACCAACTAGCAGCTAAGGATACTTTAATCTCAAAATCCCCCGAACCACAAACATAATTATCAAAGGACAAAAGAAAAAAGAAACTAAAGAAAGGACTAAGCATCAATGATAAAGTTTGATTAACAATACTTGAGGCTAATTATATGTACATTGGAGTGGGAATCTTTCATTCTTTTACTTATCTATATGTGTGCTTAAGGCAGTTTGCAAGAATGGCATACTTATTAATGGTGGGATTCTTTAAATTATTTCTTGATTAATCAATGCATTCGTTGCACCTGTACTTTACTAATTCAGGCCTTTGACCATGTTATTTCTGTCACATCTTAATTACTCTCTTGGTCATTTTTTATTTATTTAGAAAAAATTATGTATTTTTTTTTATCATAATCTAAATTTGTCATTTAAAAAAAATACATTTATCCCCTCACATTGATACATCTATATCCTCTGTTGGATACATCCCTATTCCATCTCTCATACATCTTTCCCCTCTTGATACATGTATCTGCCTGTTTGTTGATGTATTTGAAATGCTTTAATTTTAAGGAATTTTTATAATTTAAAAAAAATAAAATAATAATATAATTAGCTCTTAATAAGATTTTTGCAAATTTTACTTTTTCAAAATCTAATATTAAATATGTATTACTAAGAATAGTATGATAAAGTAATTATGTTAAACATTAATTTCTTATATTGAATTTTTGGAGCTTGAAAAACCATGACTTCCATCTATTTTGCCCTGAAATGGCTAATTCAAAACTATTCCCAGAACAATCCACCATAATACATCTTGAAACAGAGGCAAAGTTTCCTCAGCTTGTGCTTACTTTCCAATTGTTTTCAATTTTATGGTAATAAAACCTATGGGAAGTAAGATGAAAAAGTTGAAATAGAGGAAGCAGTAATAATCAAGTGAATCTGCTGATATGATTAGAGACTATACCATAAAAATTAGATCAAAGAAAATGCAAGACAACAAAAAAAAATGCATGTTTTTAGCCTTGGGTTTATTTTTTTCTATACTGAAGTAGTTCTGTTGAATGTGGTGATGTTAGAAGAAACAAATGAAGTGGAACTTTTGATTATTACTCCATTTCAGAACAATAAGAGATGTGAAAGAATTTCAAGATAGATAGGAAAGAAGAAAGCAAAGATCTCATTAGAGAATAGTGTGTATGTACAATTGCTTCCATAGCAAATACATTCATTACTATTATTACAGTGCAGGATGTATAGAAAACCACCATGGTTTCTAAGCCTGCAACATATAGGAATAGGAGTACCATTTTACCCCCTTTAAAACAAAACTGCGTAAGGCTCTTTCTTCTGTTTTGCACTTCCCAAAGACAAACTGTTTGATTACCAACAAGAGGATTTCAAAGTACCCATATTCCAGGTTCTTGCAACTCGAGAACCCAAGCTGAAAAAGATCCATCCCTTTTTCTGCTTAAAGAGAGAAGAATTCATAATCTTTACTCAAACTCCACATCCTAAGCCTCTTGCTTCTGATCCTCTCATTATCCTTAGCCTCTTGCAAGATGATAAGAACATTCTGAAAAAGAACCCAAAATTAGAAAATCCAAAAAACATAGTGATCCCTAAAATGGATTCAAGATTGAACAACTTACTCAAAAGGAACATCTCCAACAAGCATCAAGTCACCATCTTTATCTTCATAAGCAGGGGCAAAGTCAGACCCTTTATAGCCTTCCCTTTCTGAATATTCACCTATGCTCAGCTTGAACATCTTCTCCAAGGCCTTTAACAGTTCTGGATAACACTTGTACAATGTCAGATCAATTTTTCTAAGATAAGGGGCTCCATCCACGCTAACTTTGACATACATCCCACACTCAGTTTCTGCCTTCTTTGATGGGAAGCTATTTTTCCTGTTAGATCTCACTGGTGGCCACCCCACAATTTGTGCCCTGCAGAAACATTTTATCATTTCAAAGTTTAGTCCATAATCTGATGGAAAAGATTTTAAAGGGAAAATATCAACACTTACTTGGCAACAGGTGGGGTTTTGGAATCAGAAATGGAGTTTGATTCAGAATCTTCATCCTCAGGCAAAGCCCTCTTGTTATTCTTGACAATTTGTTTGTCAGATTCCTCTTCTGTCCTCCCTGGTAAACCTAATCTAAGCTCTGTTGCCTTGAGATTCAAATCCCTCTCATCAGCCAAAACACACTCCATCTTCCTTTTCACAAATTTGATTCAGAAAAAAATTGCCTTCTCCAAGATAGCTGTTTTTCTTCTTCAAGATTGGTTTGAAGATGCTAATATGGTGTGCTGCTCTAATATATATAAAGAGAGTGAAATGAAAGATTTGTATATAGATGGGCCAGATTTCATTGTTAGGTAAGCGGAATAAATAAAAGTATATCCAGAAATTTAATTTTAGATACATTTGTTAACATAATACATATAATATAGTCTTTTTAAAAAAATTATCTAATTTAATTTGATATAAAATTTCAAAAATTATAAAAAAAATAATTTTATGATTCTAAATTAAAACAATGTCAAATACATCAAAATGCTCTTTAATTTTATTATTTTTTAACATATTATGTGAAAAATTAAAAATAAAATGTTAAAAAAGAAAAGCTAATTTTTTTAAACGAAAAAAAGACATTAAGAGTCCTCCTACGTGAGCCTCGCAGAGCCGCACAAAAATTTTATTTTCTGCAATATTTCTCTAAAAATATAATTAAATAAATAAACGTATATATTCTACTTTAGCAAAATATAAAAATCCAAACAAAAAGTGAGGGTACATAAATTTGGGACAAGACAAGGTAAGCTGTCGGGTGGAAGAGTTGCAGCATTGATAATATATTTAGGGGGGGACAAGAATTGGACAAGCACAGCTGCCCATGTGGTCCTCTGATGAAGACTTTAATGGACGGTCAAGATGCACTTTCGAAATCTGTGGGACCAAAATCAGGAACCTCGGATTGTGCTCAATTAACATGACCTCTAATCCACTATTTACCCCCAAAAATTGCAAAAAGCATTACTCGTATCTAATAGCATTTTACCTTTAAAATTATGTAGATTTATATTAATTAAATTTAAATTAATATTTATTTTATCTGGGACTTTTGAGTTAGCATGATATTGAAGAGAAAATAAAAGGAAAATTTTTTAAATTTGTAGCTTAAAATAATTTTTAAGTATCAAAGGATAAAAGAAAAATTTTAAAGTAGAATTATTTATAATTATAATAAAATAACATTTTTGGGAGATAAATTTAAAATATAATAGTGTCATCTAAAATAAGACAAAAAAAGTATCAACCATCAAATGAGAGAAAAAATATTAAATTATTTATAAAATAACAATAAAATATCAAGTAAAATTTTACGAATAAGTCTACCTGAATTCAATATTTGTGAATTCTGAAATGTTATTTTTACCCGAAAAGAGAAGCACCAGAACAAACTACGGTATTAATTAATCAAGATTAAAGTGATAAGTAAGAGTATTATAAAAGACAAGTTGACAAGAGTTGTGAGTAATTTAATGGGAAGAGAATTGGGAAGGGAGTGGTCCCCATGGGTGTTCATTATATATGGGCAACGCTTTGGAACGAGTTTTACTTTTAAGAAATCGTTTTTTTAGAAATGACTTATTTTTTAATACAATAAAATTTTGATCATTAAATTTTGATATAAATACGTATTAAATAGTAATCAAAAAACTATTTTTGAGAAGTAAAAGAATGTACCCTACCATTGCAATTTCTAATCACATGAAGTGAATGGGTCCTTCACTTGTCTGTTATTTTGTGTCACTCGTGTAACCGTGCACTAGCTCTACCTACTCGTATTAATATGTACGTCACTGATTGCGAAATTGAACCCTTTTTTCCAGAGGGTGATTTACCTATATAATATATTATTTTATTAATATTACGAGATTTAACATAATTATACCTCTTATCAAATATAATAATATTTTTCTTATGAAAAATAACAACCTATTAATAATATAGACTTTTTTTTACGCTTTCTTCTCTTTCGCTACTTCTCCTCTTTCGCTACTTCTTCATTCTCTCTTCTCAAGATTGACAATGTAAACTACAACTCTTTCTCTCTCTTTCACTATAATGGAGCTGTGATTTTCACAAATTTTCAATTCAAAATCATAATAATCAAATTACGATTTTAATTTTTTTTTTAATTCAAAATTCAACTTGAATTGTTCAACTTGTGCGATTTCAAATTAATTTCATCCGATTTCGTTTACTCAATTTTTACAAATTGATTTTTGTAATTCAGCTTGATTTCGTTCATGCATTCCTCTGTATAAATTCAGCTTGATTTCTTTTCATCCATTCATCTGTATAATTTACAATTTGATTTTGACTAATTAATAGTACATGCATCCTCTTCTCTATTGTTGAATTTACATCTAGATTCAGTTTTGTTATTTACAATTTACATTTGAATTAAAAAAATATAATATTATGATTTTCAGAAATCAATTTTATTGTTATGTAAGTCTATAAAATTTCAATCGATTTCGTTTACTTGATTTTTGCAAATTAATTTTGACATTGTGTATTCATCTGGGTAATTTAGAAATTGATTTTGACTAATTCATATCCAGTTGTAATATGATACAATTCATTCCATTTTCTTCGCATGAATTCACTTTTGTTTTTTGACTTTGTATAATTCAATTCAAATTTGGTGCATTCCTTCACAAAAAAACTCTTCTAAAATTAAGTTATAATGCTGTTGCAACTAATAAATTTGTGTAAGGTGTTATAATTGAATTCATTTTGTTTTTGAGTTTGTATGAGTCAGTTTGCTAATGAATATCAGTTATAATACTGTTGTAATTCAAATAATTGTGGAAGAGTTCACTTTGTTTTTTGAGTTTGTATGATTCAAATTTAACACTTTTGGGTGTTGAAATTTTAGTTATAATACTGTTATAATTTAAATAATTGTGCTAGATGCAATAATTGAATTCACTTTGTTTTTGAATTCAAATATAACACTTTCGTGCATTCCTTTACAAAAGAACTCTTCTGAAATTCAGTTATAATGCAACTAATAAATTTGTGCAAGGTGTTATAATTAAATTCACTTTGTTTTTGAGTCTGTATGATTCAGTTTGCTGGTGGATTTCAGTTATAATACTGTTGTAATTCAAATAATTGTGAAAAAGAATTCACTTTGTTGTTTGAGGTTGTATGATTCAAATATAATATTTTAGGTGCTGAAATTAAGTTATAATACCATTGTAATTTAAATAATTGTGATTCAAATAATTGTGGAAGAATTCATTTTGTTTTTGAGTTTATATGATTCCGTTTTTTCAGTTATAAAAATTCACTACTAATTCACTTTAATTGTATAAAAATTTGTAGGATGACCATAATACCAGTTATGCTTTATCACAATGGGAGGCGGGCCAGTAGCAGTCGCTATGTTGACTACAATGCAGATGCAATAGTTATAAATTCTGAATCAAGTTATGAGGCTCTTGTGGTGGTAATTACAACACAATTATCCATTGACATTTTTGTTAAAAAAAATAAGCATCAAATACGAAATTGATGATTGGTCTGTGCCTTTGAAAATACGAAACAATATGGGAGTCCAAGTGTATGCAGGATTGAAAAAGGTTAACTTAGAGATTGCTAAATACTCTTTGTGTATCACAACTACTGATCCAAGAGGAGCATGAATCAAACTTAATTCTACATACGTGTACATCTGATTCAATATCAAACTCTGAAATACTCAATTCATACAATTTTGAATCAATGATTGAGATTGATGATGCAATTCAAGAAGTAGGAATGGGATCACATACAGAAATCCATGAGTATTCAAATGTTGAATCTGCAATCATAACTAACCACAATCAAGAATTGATTGAGAAAAATCAAGTATATCAACAAAAGTCGATTTTGGTTAGTGTAGTGAGGCGTTATTCTGTTCTTTACAAATTTCAATTCAAGGTCATATGATCAAATGCAAATTGGTAAATATCTTTATTTATTCTATGTCCTTTAATTATCTATTAGCTTTTATTATTTTGAAGTTTAATTTGTGAACTTATTTTGTTATATTTTCTGTAGTTATACAATTGAATGTTAGGTGTTATAATTGAATTCACTTTGTTGTTTGAGTTTGCTGGTGAATTTAGTTATAATACTGTTGTAATTCAAATAATTGTGTAGGGTGTTATAATTGAATTCACTTTCTTATTTGAGCTTGTATGATTCAATTCAAATTTGGTGCATTCCTTCACAAAATGCTTTTGGTGAAATTCAGTTATAATACAAATGTAACTCATAAAATTGTGCAAAGTGTTATAATTGAATTCACTTTATTTTTGAGTTCGTATGACTCATCTCTGGTGAATTCAATTATAATACTGATGTAATTCAAATTATTGTGGAAGAATTTACTTTGTTGTTTGAGTTTGTATGATTCAGCTATGGTGAATTCAATTATAATATTGTTGTAATTCAGTTTAATTTGTGAACGTATTTTTTGTATGTTTGTAATTATACAATTGAATACTTGAGTGAAAATTATGATTGGAGTTTACGAGCATCTAGTTTGAACAAATATAGATTGTTCAAAATTAGAGAGTACAATGCCAAACATGTATGTCTGCTAGGGGCGAATTCTATTTCTAAAAGACATGCAACAACTATTGTGGTTGTTGTTATCATAATGAAAACTATTGCAGAAAGTAAATCTAATTTCACACCACGAAAGATAAAAATGGCATGCTAAATGATTATGTGTTAGAACCCGTTTCATGCATTGAAATAATTAGGAAAATTTGGGACCAAAAGTGGAATTTTTGAAAGTTGAAAAATTTGAGTTTTCTGGTCATTTTGAGTTTCAATTATCAGATCATGATTTTGTTAATTCTATCAGCTTCGGAATGCCAAATCTAGTCTATAGGAACTTGCAAAACTTAATTGGGAGTTAAAATGAAGATTTTGGGTCAGAAGTTGCATTTTTAGTTGTTACCGAAGCTAAAGTTTGACTTTGGTCAACATTTGGAGTTCGGAAGCTCGAATTAGAATTCTGAAAATTCCAGCAGTTTTGTATGGTCAAACTAACTCTAGAAATGGTTTCGCTGCAATTTTTAGAGCTTCTAAGAATATTTTGAGTTTTTGAGTCCGAAACTAGCTTAAATGAGTTTTCTCAGC
>DF362908.1:0-26944 GCA_000787875.1 Solanum virginianum
AACGTAATTAAAACCAAACACCACAATGCACCTTGAAAAAATTCCAAACACCTATTTCCTCAACTTGTGAATACCAAAGAAATACTTTGAAATTTAAATCTTGAAAGTGTACATTGTACATATAATATGTCCAAAAACTTATATTCACCAACCTTAACCAAGATTTCAATTAATATATCAAATTCCATAAAAACAATGTACTTAATTGCCAATATCCTCGCAAATGACACTAATGGCCTCAATTAATAACCATGATACCAAAGCACAATTGTACGGGCTCTAATAGAATGTTTTTTAGTTATGGTCAACATTAGAATACCCTAGTAATACCATCCTGATCCAGGAGGTAATGAATAGCAAAAAATAATGATTAACTAGATTTGATGATGTGTTCTCGTCTAATCAACCGAACTAGACCAGTGAGAGGTTGACTGGGACTATAGATAATGGTGAGTAGAGTACATTATGGAGATGGGCCAAGTCCTATAGTGAAATTTGACCTTCACCTTTGACCAAAAGGTTGGAAAAACCTAAACTATCATCCTACATATGATATTCTAGTAGAGAATTGTGAAATCCAGGGATGTTGAGTTAGTGAATCATGAAAAATACAATGCCTAATTTGCTCCCCATTACTAATTATTTTCTATTTTAGTTAGTATTGTTTCATTTCTTATCAATCATTGCAACCGCCCCTTTTTTTTGAAATTGAGTTAGTTAATTATTGAATTGTTTATTAGTGAACCAATTTGTAAAGTCCCATATTCACTATGGGATTCAACCCTAACCTAGTTTAGGTTTATTATTCTGATGATCGCTTTTACTTCAAAAGAGAGGTGCATCTTGAGCGTGATCAAAGAAAAATGGTACCTTTTGCCGAGGAATATGGCGAGACTTTGATTTGACTCACTAGTAGTATAATTCAAGTGTTAATTTTTTAGTTGTCTTGCATTTTACTTTTGTTTTTGTTTTTCTTTGTTCAGTTTCTTTACACGATATACTAGGTGTTGTCTTCGAAACACAGGGAGTCAAGGCATTCACTTAACTCTAATTGACTTAGAGATCCACTGGGTTACAAGAGGACTGACCCAAGAAAATTCTAACGTCACGGGAGTTATTGTGTTGCTGCCTCAACCGGTTGATTCAATATTTACTATTTTCGATAAGCTACTGGAAATATTACAAATCCATGCTTTGTTTTTAGGCCTACCATCAGAGGATCCATATGACCACCTATACAATGTTGGATACGTTTGCAAGAGTGCAATGGGAACACATCATCTGTCTATGGATGTTGTTGGACTTTGTGTCTTCCCATTGTCTCTTACAGGCAATGCAATGTTGTGGTTATCTGAACTTCCATAAGGTGTGATCACTATTTGGGAGGAATTGCAAAGGGATTTCTTAGCAAGATCAATCATGTTTAAGCTTAGGGGCTGAGTCATTAGCTTTTAATAATTCCATGGTGATTCACTCGCGACATGGGAGCGGTACAAAGGATGCGTGAGGAGTGCTCTGGACCATGGCATTCAAACACAACACTAGTAGCTAGTTTCTATTGAGTACTACACTTAGATAATCAAGCATATACAGATGCTCTTATGTGAGATTCAGTCTTAGGAAAACCATTTGCAGAAGTTGCTGAACAGCTGGGCAAGTTGGCCAATATTCATAGTATGTATAGACCTATACGTGAACAACCAACTAGTTACATGGACAACTCTGATAGAAACTCGGTACAAGCAAAGATTAACGCAGAAATATTCCACATGCTTGAGCAAAACAAGGCAAATCTGGAGAGGCTAATGAAACAAAAGCAAGATGTAAATACCCCAGAGAGTAGTCGGGAAGCCACCACACCAAGGATGCAAGCCATGAGGAAGAAAGTGGTAGGAGCAGTTGGTTAATGCTACCACACCATCATTATAAGGGAAATGAAAGTTCTAGACCAGATATTAAGGAATTCTAAGCACTCAAGATGTCTAAGTCATGCTGCGATGATAAATCAAGCGCTACTTCGGAGGCAACCCAAATATTTTGATGTTCTAGCATAGTTTTAAGTTTATTTTCATTTTTTGAATTTTGAGTTGATTGTTTATTTATGCTTTGATGGATATTTTTGACATTGGGTTTGTTGTAGTTAAGGTACAAGTGAATTTTATGAGGAGAATACAGGTTTAGGACAAAGATTTCAGGTTTTGCTGAGAAATGCATCTGATGCAATCTCTACGATCAGGCTTATGAGTTGTATTACACTTTATGACTTATAGTCCTCTCTTGGAGAGAGTCAGAGTGAGCAAGTTAAGTATGCACTCCATTTATGAGCCAACTTTATGACTCATAGCCCACACTACGAGTCGTGAACGGGGTTTGTGGAACCCAGTTATGTTTTTAAATTTTTCTAAGTGTTAAAGTGGTCTACGAGACTAGTACTTATGAGTCATATACCAAGCTATGACTTGTAGTCAGGGTTTTGTAGACCTAACCTAGTGATTTTAAAGCGTGGACCCAAGTAAAGTATAAAAATTTTGACCTTATTTTTTCATCCTAATCACCGATAATTGCCCCAAATCTCTTTCCCATACCTTTTTTCGATCATTTTTCTAGTGTGCCAACTTCGTTTTCGATAAGAAATTTTGGTAACTGGGATTTCTTAAGCATTATTCTTAGTTTTCTCTCTCAAATTTAGCTACACACTTGGTAAGTTTCTTGATTTAGTTTTAACTCCTAAATTTACCTTGTTGTTAAAAGTGTGAGTTGTTGAATATGGATGAATTGGTGTGTGGGCATTTTATTCTTGCTTGAATATGAATTGCCAATGAAATGCTAGGGTTGCCATGAACTCAGTTGATTGTTCAACCCCTAAGTTAAATTTTATATCTTTGATATTGTAATTAAATGCCTAGGATATTATGCTGCTTCGTTGATTGAATTTTTGTTAAGGGGTTATAAATGTAATGACTTTCAGTTACACAGGATTGTGACAATATATGGGCTATATTGACTTAGTCGGAATCATAAGGTGATTGACTCTTGTTGTGTGCCTATGGAACTATACTCCAATTACATTTGACTGTGATTATGTGATTTTTGTGTGTGATTTGGTGGTGGTGCCATAGGTATACATTTAAATGAATTTAGGGAAGGATAAAAGGATTGGGTATTGATTACTAAATCCTATTTGATGGGGATATATTTGTTTTGAAATCATGTTTAGGGTAGGTGTTAGTTTGTGCTCAATATATGAGTGTTCATCTACTTGTTTCGATGTTGTTAAGATAATATTTGAATTGTTAGGGTCGATGTGATGAGTTGAGGTACATCAGGTACCTAGAAAATCTCTATCATGAGAGTCATTTAAGACTCATAGATGAGTCTACGAGTTGTAATTACCTCTAATGAGAAGTTCTAGTAATGTGATGTTCTAAATAATTCATCATACGAGACCTTCTATGAGTTGTAGATGTGTCTCGTGGACTCTTTCTTGTTTTATTTTTGCTCCCTGGAACTTTACATGAAACCTATTTACGACCTATATACAAGTTTTGAGTCATAACTGGGCTTTGTTCCATCTTCTAGTGTTCCATATAACTATGCACATCTGGTTTACGGAACCACTTCATGACTCATAGTTCTAACTACGACTCGTAACTGGCCTCATCGTACCTGACTACAATTGATCCAATGCACTTTTCTTGTTTTTCTTTGTTAGTTGTTAGGGACTATGATAGTTTATTTGTGTTAATTCTTCAAGTACAATGGCCCCAAAGGGACAACGCTCAAAGATCGAGGCATTTAGAAGAAAACTCATTGATGAGCCTACAGACGAAGAACATTCAGGTAATGAGCAGACCCAGTTAAGTAGGTTAATGTAGAATTATGACACCCAGCCTGATGCAGCAGCACCTCGACTACAGACGAGAGTTGCTATCAGAGCTGGGCAAACTTAGACTTGTTATGATAGTCCTTCCTAGTCTGATGAGGAAGGTAATGATAAGAGTGATAATGGTTTACCATAGATGACTCCTTCAGACATGGAGTCTAGTTCCAAAGAGGGCTCCCAGGATAGAGGAGATGCCAAGTCCTCCATTGCACCATCAGCTTCTCAAGCACTGGATCCTAATTGTCGTTAGGGTGTCAAGAGAATAGAGGCTATATTTACAAAGAGTATGTAACTAAAGGGGCAAGGCAAGACCATACAGTCGATATGTGAGGAACCCCGGGTGATTGCTGAAGGATTGGGTTGGCAGATAGGCTTAGATGATAGGACCCACTTATGGTGTAGGAGTTCTATGTAGCTTACACAACCACCGTTCTTCTTGATCTTCCTAATGGGAAGAAACCACTCATGCAACCGAGATTGAGCGAGGTTATTTTGGAGGAGACAATCTTTTATGTACCTTTTGGTCTTGAGTAGAGCGCCCCATGGTCGACAACATAATTTGATATAGATTGCGGCAGGCTAGAGCAGCATTGATTTCAAAAGATCAGGTATAGATGACCGAGCTATTGAGATGGGTGATCGGGTATATTGCAGGGCATGGGGTAGAACCTACTTAGGTCACCAAACATACAGAGCTTATTGTTAAGGATTCACTTTCTTTTCTCGCAAAATTTTTGTGGGCGGTTGTCATGTCTCACGTCAGCCTATGCTAGAAGATAACACTCTTGCACTGGAGCAAGCGGTATTAGTTGCCAGCATCTTGGCTGGCTATGACATTGACTATGGCCTACTCATAGCGAAGCAAATTCATGAGTCGGTGGTCAAGTGAACCAAGTCTATTCCATTTTTGGTCTTGATCTACAAACTCTGTATATTGTCCAAGGTTCATATATTATTTCATCATGACTAGTGGTATTGACCCAACATACATTGAAGCCTAACCTGATTAAGGCTGATGAGAACCTTGTGGCACTTCAGCTAACACAACCTCCTACTGTGACCGGGATGTTTGCTCCTTATCCACCATAGGAGGGTTCGACGACTGCCCCCACTACAACTCTAGCTGCTACTACTGATGAGAGACCCCAGGAACTTGAGGCAGTCAATGTTGAGGGGGCTCTTAATATAGCTGCTCCTATACCAGAGGCTACTACATCACAAACTCTTACACCGAGCATGGTTCACATGTCTGTGGTTTCTATTCAGCCATAGTGATATACTATCAAAATACAACACATTTGATGCCTGAAATAAGGGATTTTACAAGTTTTTAATGCGACTCTTTATGGGTTTTATGTGTTTTTGTGTTGTTATTGCAGAAAATACAAGTTTGCATGATTTTGGGAGAAAATTATAGATTTTGCTGAAGTACGGGACATACGAGCCACCTTATGAGTTGTAGCCCAAGCTACGAGTCGTAGGGTGCCCTTGTAGCAAGAAACAGTGAACCAAATTAGGAATTTTCAATGTGAAGGTCAGTCATATGAGACTAATCTATGAGTCGTAAGTCGTACTATGACTCGTAGGAGAGGGCCTCATAACAAGAAACAGTGTGCCAAAACTTTGGGCCAAGAACTGCAACTCAGAACTACGAGAACATAGTACGAGTCATAGAGCACACCATGACTTATAGCAATGGATCATAGCAGTCAAGTCTAACATGCTAGTTGCTGACTACCAAAGCCCAATTACGACTCATAGGTCATCCTACGAGATATAACTGCTGCCAGTTATATTTTTATTTTATTTTTAGGGTCTTTTTGTAAATAGTATAAATAGTTAATGATAGGATTTTTGAGGTGAAAATTTGACATTCCATGGATTTGGAAGATACTTTGATTATTCTTAGAGAACTTTTCTAAGGTTTAGTGTAGATTTTCATTATTTTAATTGGAAGACCCATTTTTGGGGATTGAAAATCACATTGTACTCATCTTCCATTAACCAAAGCTTGTGGTTTCACGTTCAAGGTATTTTGTTCTTCATTGTTTTTGGGTAATCTCTCAACCATGTCTTTCAAATTCATTGCTGTTGATTTTGCCCCTGCCATGAGTAGCTAATTACGCGCAGCTTGGGGTTATCGAACCATAAGGAGTTGACTTGAAATAACCTTGACTTTTTGCATTTGTTTAGTTGGGTATTTGCATATATTGTTTATTTCCCTTGACTTTGAATGTTATTTGGTGGTGGCCAATACCAAATCCCGCCTACTATCACGATCCCTACCAAGGTAGTGACGAATAGGAAAAGAGAAGTAGATGATAGGATTCGATTGATGTGTTCTAGTCTAATCAACCAAACCTGACCAAGGGAAGGTTGACTAGGACAATGTATAATGGTTAGTTGGCTCACCATGGTTGTCGACCAAGCGTCATGGTGAAATTCGACATTTACATTCACAAGAGGGCTGGAAGAATCTAAGTTACCATCCTGCATGTAATGTCTTGATTAGAGTCATGTTGTCTAGGGTAATTGAGTCAACGAACCATGGAGAACACAATTTCCAAGTTGTCCCTCAATTTGATTGTCTTCTTTCATAAATAATGCAGTGTTTATTTTTGTTCTTCATTTTGAATCACAACCCTCCCCCATTTTAGAGAATATAGTGATCGATGCTAGAAATGATTATTACTGGATCAACATAGTCAAGCCTATATTCCTTGTGGATTCTATTCGAACCTCTGGTTAGGTTTATACTTGACGGAGATCACTTTATTATTGGAGCATGAACATAAAAAATTAAGGCGTCATTTCCAATGAATACGCTAGGTTCTTGACTTGATTCCACTATTGGTTAATTCAAGTGCTAAATTTCTAGATTCTCTTGTATTTTACTTTTATTGATGTATTTGTTGTTTAGTTTTATTTGTAGGGTATACTAGGTTGTATGCCCAACACAAGGAGCCAAGGCGATCCCTTAGTTCCAATCAATTTGGAGATCCATCGAATCACAAGAAGAATGGCCTAAAAGAATGAGGATATTGCGATTGATGAAGCCATTGGTCAACATGAGGAATATGTGGGTAAAGATGAAAACCTACCACGAAGAGATAATAGGCAACAACATAGGGCATTCAATGAAAATGCATATGGATGGAACCAATATAGATTGAACCCTATGGCTATGGATGTTACTGGAGTTATAGTGTTGCCACCGCTACTAGCAGACACTAAGTTCACTATGTTAGTGGTCTTCTAAAAATACTTCAAAATCATAGTTTGTTCACAGGGCTACCTTCAGAGGATCCACACAGTCACCTACACAATGTGGCATTTGTTTGCAAGAGTGTGATAGAGACCCAAAATCTTTCTATGGATGCGGTTACTTTGAGAGTGTTCCCTTTATCTCTAACTAGAAATGCATCTATTTAGTTGTTTAAGCTCCCACAAAGTTCAATCACTAGTTGGGCCGAGCTACAAAGAGCCTTATTAGAAAGGTATTTTTTAAGGTCGAAGAAGCTCAAACAAAAAGATTGAATAAATAATTTTGAACAATTGCAAGGTTATTCATTTAGTACTATGTGGGAAAAGTTCAACAAATTCTTGAGGATGGTTCCAGACCATAAAATTGTTGATAATGCCTTGGTTAAGATCTTTTATCAGGCACTTGATGAGAATAGTCAAGCTTGTGCTAACACAATCATGGGAGGCATGTTTCTTGATCAACCTTTTCCATTAATCGCTGAAAAGAGGAGCAACTTGTTAAAATGAATAGAGCATGGGATAAAAGAGGTAGAGGTGCTATGAAGACATCTTGTGTGGTAAACATCAATAATGAAAAGCTATGGTCAATAAAGAGATCATGCTAAAACTTGCTCAACTTCGCTCAAACATGGAATTAGTCTTAAAGCAAAACCAAGCAAGTGTTCAAGTGGTGACCCACCAACCTCCTAAGGCACCCATGTATGAAGAACCATTCTTTGATGAAGATGCTTGCTTCCTGAGTAACCAATCGGTGGGTTTTCAGAACAACCCCCAAGGGTCCAATTTAGACTATTGGAGGCAAGGTTCCAGAAATCAAGGTTGGAACTCAACAAGTTTTCGGAACGATCCTGAAGGATCTAATTCAGACTATTGGAGGCAAGGTTTCAGAAATCCAGGGGTCTGTATAGGGATAATTGAGGTGGTTATTATGAAAGGTAAAGAGTGTCGGATGTCGGATGGGGTATAACAGATAGTTATAAAAATGGTCCTTATGTGCCCACCTATAACCGTGATGTCATGTCAAGTACTTCTAGGATTGAGGAGATGTTTGTAAAGTTGTTGAAGAGGGCCGACCATCAAGATGAGACCTTAAAAGTAATAAAATCAGATATTTCAAGCATAAACCAAAAGATAGAGTCTCATTTAGTGGCCATTAAACAATTAAAGCAACAATTTGGCCAAGTTTCTTCTCAATAGAACCAACATCAAAAGGGCACTTTACCAAGCAATATGGTTCAAAATCCAAAGAATGATAGGCATTGCATGGCGGTCATGACTAGAAGTGGTAAAAGCACAATATATCCCTCTATACCGATAGTTGTGGATGAAAGCCGCAAGAAGAGTAATGATGAAAACGCTAAAATGAATGACATAAATGGGCAACCTAAGAGGTTCGAGACCTTTCCTAGACCTCCACCATCTTTTTCTCAAATGCTTAAAAAGAAAAAAGAGGATGGTAAGTTGCAGCATTTTCTAGCAATGATCAAGAAGGTGTCAGTGAACATTCCTTTGATCGAAGCTTTAGAGAACATGTCGAGTTATGCAAGGTGCATGGAAGATCTAGTCAAGAAGAAGCAAATAATGAGTCAAGACCTTTCCCAAAAGTTTCAACATTGTAGTGCCATCACTACCAACTCACTGGTCCAAAAAACATAAAAACCTAGGAGCTTTCAACATACCATGCACAGTCGGGAAATTAGCATTTGCCAAAGAACTATGTGATTTGGGTGCTGAATAAATTTAAAGCCACTCGCCATCTTAGAAAAGCTTGCATTGGGTACTACTATTCTTACAAAGATGCAGTTACTAATGGCAGACAGGACAACCAAGAAACTTGTAGGGGTACTTTATGATATGTTGGTAAAGGTAGATAAATTTATATTTCCTATAAATTTTATTATTCTTGAATGTGAAGTTGATTTGGCAATTCCTATCATTTTGGGGAGGCCTTTCCTAGCAATGGGTCATACTATAATTGATATGGAGAAAGGACTATTCACATTCAATTTTGGTGAAGAAGTAGTGATATTTCAGGTCTATCAACAAGGTAATAAAGACTATGATTTAAGGGTAATCTCAGTGATTGAAATTGTTGATGATGATGAGTCATAGGTTCGAGTCGAGCTACGTGTTGGAGTTGATACTTTGGAGGCAGTGTTGATGAATTTTGATGGTGGTGGTATCCCAGATTATGAAGAGATAGTGAATGCTTTTGGGGTATCATTTGGGCTAAGACCTCAAGCAAAAATAGAACTAGATCTGTAGAACAGGGAATCTCTACCCTTAAAGCCTTCCATAGAGATTCCACAGGAGTTAGAACTGAAAGCACTTTCATCACATTTGAAATATGCATTTTTGGGAGAGCATGATACATTGCCGGTCATCATTGCTGCAGATTTGAGTGCACATCAGGCAGAGGCCCTTGAAGTAGTGCTAAAAAATTTAAAAGGGTTATTAGGTGGACTATTGCAGATATCATTTGCATCCCTCCTAGTATATGCACCCACAAGATTTAACTGGTTAAGGACTACTAGCCCAGCATTGAACACCAACGACGGTTAAATCCTCCAATTCAATAAGTGGTCCAAAAAAAATCATCAAGTAGTTAGATGCAAGGATAATTTACCCTATTGCAGACAATGAGTGGGTGAGACTTGTTTACTGTGTCCCAAAGAAATGGGGCATCACAGTAGTGCCGAATGCTAAAAATAAGTTGATTCCCATGTGACTAGTCACCGAATGGAGAGCGTGTATAGATTACAGAAAACTTAATGCCTCCACTTAGGAAAACCATTTTCCTATGCCATTCATGGATCAGCTGCTTGATAGACTTGCAGAAAAGGATTGGTACTATTTCTATAATAGATATTTTGGTTATAATCAAATTCTCATTGCGCCGGTCCTTATGTGCCCACCTATAACCGTGATGTCATGTCAAGTACTTCTAGGATTGAGGAGATGTTTGTAAAGTTGTTGAAGAGGGCCGACCATCAAGATGAGACCTTAAAAGTAATAAAATCAGATATTTCAAGCATAGATGATCAAGAGAAAACCTTATTCACATTCCCTCATGGCACATTTGCATTCGAAAGAATGTCATTTTGATTGTGTAATGCTCTAGCCATATTTTAAGGATGCATGATGTCTATTTTCTCGTGCGTGGTAGAGAGTACGATTGAGGTCTTTATAGATGATTTTAGTGTAGTAGGTAAATCTTTTGAAGACTTTCTATTAAATTTTCATGATGTTAAGTCACCTGGTGTTGAATTAGGAGAAGTGTCACTTCATGGTTAAGGAAGGTATTGTGCTAGGTTATAGAATTTCGGGTAAATTCATTGAGATTGATAAAGCAAAAATTGAGGTAATTGAGAAACTTCTACCACTTATCTCAGTAAAAGGTGTTAGGAGCTTCTTGGGCCATACAGGGTTCTACTGACACTTCATAAAAGATTTCTCAAAAATTTTGCATCCTTTTTGTAAATTGTTAGAAAACGATACCAAATTTGTATTTGATGATGTTCGTATACAATCTTTTGAAGAATTGAAGGGAAGGTTGACTTCAACACCTATCATTGTAGCTCTGGATTGGTCAAAGCCCTTTGAATTAATGTGTGATGCTAGTGGGATTGCATTAGGTTTAGTGCTGGGATGCAAGGATAAAGTCCTACATCCTATCTACTACGCAAGCAAAGCACTAAATGATGCCCAGAAAAACTAGACGGTCACTGAACATGAGTTACTTGCATTGGTCTTTGCATTTAAGAAATTTCTATCATACTTGTTGGGACCCAAGGTAATAGTACATATGAACCATGCAACATTCAAGTATTTGATGGCTAATAAAGATGCTAAGCAAAGATTGATCAAAGATGCTAAGCTAAGATTGATCAGATAGGTGCTTTTACTACAAGAATTCAACTTTGATGTGATTGATAGAAAGGGATCAAAGAATCAAGTTACCTATCACTTTTCTAGATTAAAGGATAGAGCTATGGTGCAGGTTCATGATGGTCTTTATATTGATGATTCCTTTCCTGATGAAACGGTGTTGACGGCTTCACATGATCTTGTTCCTTGGTTTGCTGACTATGCTAATTATCTAGTGAGTGATATTGTACCTCCAGATCTAAATACCCATCAACATCGCAGGTTCATGCATGATGTGAAAAAAAATCTATTGGAATAAGACATACCTATATGTGTTGATGGGATCATTCGTAGATGTGTTCCAAAAGTGGAGATGATAAGCATCATTGAAGCTTGTCACTCCTCAATTGTCTGTGGCCATCACAGTTGAGCTCATACGACTTATAAATTATTACAATGTGGATATTATTGGCCTTCTATACATCAAGATGCTCATGATTATGTCATGTCCTGTGATAGATGTCAAAGAGAGGGTGGAGTCTCACTGAGGTAAGAACTTCCTCATAATCCCATTTTAGTGATTGAGTTGTTTGATGTATGGGGAATTAACTTCATGGGACCCTTTGTTAGCTCTCAGGGGAATAAGTATATCCTGGTTGCTATAGATTATGTGTCAATATAGGTGGAGGCCATAGCCCTGCCAAACAATGAGGGTAAGAGTGTCACAGGTTTTCTTTGAGAAAATATTTTTTCTAGGTTCGGAACACCTTGAGCAATTATCAGTGATGGAGGCTCTCACTTTTGCAATAGATTATTCAAAGCACTTCTTCAGAAGTATGGTGTAAAGCATCGTATGACGATGCTTGATCACCCACAAACTAGTAGGCAAGTAAAAGTATCTAATAAAGAGATAAAGCAAATCTTGTCTAAGATAGTGAATGTGAATCGCACTATTGGTCCCGAAAGTTGGATGATGCATTGTGGGCTTATTGTGTTGCCTTCAAGACACTGATTGGTATGTCTCCATAACAATTAGTGTTTGGAAAATCTTGTCACATACCAATCGAACTAAAGCATAAAGCATTGTGGGCATTGAAAAAGTTGAACCTAGACTGGAATGGAGCAGCAACATCTAGGGTAATGCAAATTAATGAGCTAGATGAGTTTAGATTGAGAGCGTATGCGAGTTCTGCATTATACAAACAAAGAACAAAGATTCAGCATGACCACAAAAATAAGAGCCACCAATTTACACCAGGGGACATGGTGTTGCTTTATAACTCTCGATTGAAGTGGTTTCCCAGGAAGCTCAGATCTAAGTGGATAGGGCCATTCCGAGTAGTATGTGTCTTTAGTCATGGTGTTATCGAGCTAGAAAGATCTTCAAGGTCAATGGTCAAAGAGGCAAGCTCTATATGGGTGACATGGAGGAAATTAAGATAGTTGAGGATTGGGACCTTGAAGAAGCATGAATACTGAAGCTCATCTCGTCATCTTGTGACACTAAATCAAGTGTTTCTTGGGAGGCAACCCAAGGTATGCCCTTTGTTTCCCTTATTGCATACATATATATACTTTGAGGAAAAAGTATCATCTTTTGGTGGGGTGTGGGAAGTTATGGACTAGGATAAAGACTGAGTAGCCTTTAGTCCATAGCTTTTCTATTTTTGATCCCAAGATTTTCTTGTCATGTTTCTTTTTCCTTATGGATGAGTTTATTTTTTGTTAAACCAGCATGTTTAGGTAGTATAGATAATTTGTAGATATATAGTGATTATTACTTTTGGCATATGCATAATTTTTAATAGTTTAATGAATGTTTTGAAAATTGGGTACTCTCAAAATTTTTGGATTGTTAGTTCCGTTGCAAGCTTGCGTATCATTGATTTGGCAATGTTTGTTCTGATGAACAGAAGGTAAGTTGATGTTTGAAGAATGACCTGTGATTTAATGTTGATTGTGTATGCAATGCCATATGTGTGAGCTAATTTTATTATGATTCATGTATTTCATACTAATTTAGAACTTGCCTTGTTACTCTAAGATTGGATTGGAGATGTGGTTGATTAGGAGAGAATCTTAGGCCATTATCTTTTATTTAGTCCATCTTTGCCCAAATTACCTACCAAATATAGTGGTTTAACCCTTGTTCCAAATGTTTGAGCATTACATATACCTATTCTTTCTTGATACCTAGCTACCCTAGCCTTGGTTTATGAAATACCTTGATACTAGCCCTCGTCTTTCATTGAACATGTGAAGCTTCATTGAGGTACAAAGCCTAAGTTGAGGGTGGCTACCAAAAGTGGCCTAAGTTTAGGGAATGGATATTGTGTACTTCATCTCTAGCTAAAAGCCTTAGTTTAGGGTGGCCTTTGTTGTGGTAAAGTGATAAAAATGAGATGGTTAATTGGGAAAGAAAGAAAGAAGAAAAAAACCATGTGCGGGTGAAAAAAAAGAAAGAAAAGTTGCCTTGAGTTGAAAAGAATAGCAAAGTGAGTTCAAAAATGAGGCACAACAGAAAAAGTTAAAGAAATCACCCGAAAAAGTTTGAAAATGAAGAATAAGGGAGGACGTAATGAAACTGGTTGAGTTATGGAGATAAAAGTGTTGAAAAATGTGGTTCAAGGATAGTATTTAGTCACAACTAGCCTAAAATGTCATACCAAAGCCCCATGAGCCTACGTTACAAGCTCATGAAGTCCTAAAGTGACCCTAGTTCAATAGTCAACAATCCAGAGTATGAGTATATACGCAAGCCTATGGTGTTAGTTATCATGCATAAATTTCATTTGTGAGAGTGAGAATTCTTGCACAATCATTAAACTTTGATTTTTTTTGAGCGAAATAGAGGGACTTCTTTTCTGTGAGGGCATTTGCATTGCATGATTGACATATGAATTATTTAGTGACTTGGATTGATTATACTACTTCACTTGTCATAGTTGATTGTCAGATGCATCATTGTGTTCTAGTTTGCTTGGTAGCTTGACAATCAAGTTTTGAAAATGAGAGTTGGGTACAAAAATTGGAGTTAGGTGATGTATATGCCATTAGGATTGTTGTTATGTATTTCTCATTGACTATTTAGATCGAGTCGTCACTTGAGGACAAGCAACAGTTCTAAGTTGAGGGTGTTGATGTGATGTCAAAATACAACACATTTTAAGCCTGAAATAAGAGATTTTGCAAGTTCTTAATGTGACTTTTTATGGTTTTTATTTATTTTTGTGTTGTTCTTGCAGAAAATACAGATTGGCATGATTTTGGGAGAAAATTATAGATTTTGCTGAAATACAAGGCATATGAGCCACCTTACGAGTCGCAACCCAAGCTATGAGTCGTAGGGTGCCCTCGTAGCAAGAAATAGTGAGCAAAATTAGGAATTTTCAAAGTGAAGGTCAGCTATATGAGGCTAATCTTTGAGTCATAAGTCGCACTATGACTTATACGATGGGGCTTCGTAGCATGAAATAGTGTGCCAAAAGTTTGGTCCAAGAATTGCAGCTCAGGACTACGAGAAGACACTATAAGTTTTAGAGAACACCATGAAGCATAGAAATGGATTGTAGCAGTCAAGTCTGTCATGCCAGTTGCTGACTACGAAAGCCTGATTATGACTCGTAGTCCACCCTACGAGTTGAATCTGCAAGACATAACTACTGCTAGCTATATTTTTTATTATATTTTTAGGGTCTTTTTGTAAATAGTATAAATAGTTAATGATACGATTTTTGAAGTGGAGATTCGACATTCCACAGATTTGGAAGATACTTTGAATATTCTTAGAGAACTTTTCTAGGGTTTAGTGTAGGTTTTCATTATTTTAATTAGAAGACCTATTTTTGGGGATTGAAAATCACATTGTACTCAGCTTCATTTAATCCAAGCTTGTGGTTTCAACTTCAAGGTGTTTTTTTCTATATTATTTTTTGGTAATCTCTCAACCATGTCTTTTATATACATTGTTGTTGATTTTGCCTTAGCCATGAGTAGCTAAGCACCCATAACATGGGGTTGTGGGAACCATGAGGAGTTGACTTGAAATAACCTAGATTTTGTGCATTTCTTTGGTTGGATATTTCCATGCATTGTTTATTTTCCTTCACTTTGGATGTTGTTTGGTAGTGGCCAACACAAAACCCTGCCTACTATTATGATTTTGACCAAGGTAGTGATGAATAGGAAAAAAAAAGTAGATAACAGGATTTAATTGATGTGTTCTCATCTAATTAACAAAACCTGACCAATGGGAGGTTAATTGTGGCAATGGATAACGGTTAGTTGGCACACCATGATTGCCGACAAAGCACCATGGTGAAATTTGACCTTCACCTTCACAAGAGGGCTGGAAGAACCTAAGTTGTTATCTTGCATGCAATGTCCTGATTAGAGTCATGTTATCTAGGGTAATTGAGTCAACGAATCATAAGGAACACAATTCTCAAGTTGTCCCTAAATTTGATTGTCTTCTTGCATAAATAATGTAGTGCTTATTTTGGTTCTTCATTTTGAATCACAACCCCCCTCCATTTTAGAGATTATAGTGACCGATGCTTGAAATGATTGTTAGTTAATCAACATAGTCAAGCCCCTTATTCCCTGTAGATTCGACCCTAACCTCTGGATAGGTTTATACTTGATTGCAACCTCTTTACTGTTAGAGCGTGAACGTCACATGGCACAGTGGTTATCATAGACAGAGGCTCACTTGTCTCGGCCCATTAAGTAGCTTGGGCCATGGGTCTGGCAGACTATTGTAGACTCAGAGGAGCGATGCAAGGCATTTACCATATCTACTATTCAGGAGTGTATTTCTACAGTGGATGCCCATATTAGAAGAGATTAGTTGCGGCCCGGCTATCAAATCTGTCAGCCATATATAAGGAGATTACAAAATATAGGGCTGACTTGACTTCCTCATTAGCGGCGCCAGTTACAGTTCTAGAGTCTACACCTTTGGAGCTGCTATTTGACCTATTTTCCATGGATTATCCCACACAGCCTTCCCGCGGGAAGAGATCCCTTATGGAGGGTGATGAGATAGAGAAGAGGTATGTGCAACCAATGATTTTTTAGGTTGATAATGAGGAGGTAGAGGATGAGCTCAGGATGGTCTTAAGGATATCGAGGTAAGAGAAGGAGCTGAGGCTAGCCCAGGAGCATGACAAAATAATGGGTATTAGCTCATCTGGTTTAGCTACTGCGCAGACTATCCTATGTGAGGAAGATGATCAGATAAATCCCGAGACTAGTGCTTAGGCACAAGATATGTTTGTTCTTTATATATTTACTTTGATTTTGATATTGTACATTGTGAACAACGTACAGTTTTTCGATGGGATGTGGGCAGTTATAGACCAGGGTAAAGTCTGAGTAGCTTATGGTCCATAACTACCCTAAATTTTGATCCCGAGCTTTTTGTACCTATGTTCTTTTTCCTCGTGGATATTTATTTTTTGTTGAACCAGCATGTCTATAATGTTTTAGATAATATTTGTAACATGTAGTACTTGAACTTATGGAATGATCAATGTTTTGATGATTATTTTGAAATATTTTGAAAATTGGTACCCACAAATTTTTTATGCATACTTGGGTGTTTGGCAATATTTGTCTTCATGAGTTATGGTAATTGAGATATGAAGCATAATTTGGGAGTTTCTTGTTGATAATGTATGCAATGCCATGTGTCACTGAGCTTATTTTATCAAATTCATGCATATTTCTAATTCAAAACTTGCCATGTTACTCTAAGATAGATTGTAGATTAAATGGATGAGGAGTTTATCCTAGGCCATTGTTCTTTAATTAGTCCACTTTAGCCTTAAATAACCAACCAAATGATGTTTTATCCCTTGTTCCAAATATTTGAGCATTACATGAACCATTTTTTTCTTAAACCCCTAATTAGCCTAGCCTTGTGTAGTGATGAAACTTGAGATTAGCCCTGGTCTGTCCTTGAGCATTATGAACCATAACTGAGGAAAAAATGCCTAAGTTGAGGGTGGCTACCAAAAGTGGCCCTGGTTTGGGGAATATATATTGTATACTTCAATATAGGCTAAAAGCCTAAGTTGAAGGAGACCGGTGTAGAGTTAAAATCACAAAAATAAGGTGATGAGTTGGGAATAGAAAGAAAAAGAAGAAGATCATTTACCAGGAGAAAGAAAAAGAAAAAGCTGCCTTTGATTGAGATTGAAAGAAAAATGATTTGTGAAAATGAGGCAAAAGCTGAATATTGTGAAGAAAATACCAGAAAAATCTTGAATATGAAGAAAAAGGGAGAATAAGGTGAAATGATTGAGTTGCTAAGGTGAAAGTGGTGAAAATGGTGTTAAAGGATGACTGGGGTTCAAGGATGGTCTTTAGTTACTATGTTTCCAAAAATCCCCTATCAAAGTCCCATGAGCCTACGTTACAAGCCTAGAAAGTCCTAGAGTGATCCTAGTTCGACTAGTTGAAAATCTGAGTCATGAGCATAAGGGAAAGCCTATGATATTAGTCAATGTTCATGAATATGTTTGTGAGTGTGAGTGTGTTTGCACAGTCCCAGTGTCAATTTTGAAATCATCACTGAGTATATCACTTGGGACTTCTCTCTACGAGGGCATCTGCACTGCATTGTTAGCTCTTGACTTGTTCAGTGATTGTGGATTATGGATCATCTCTTGCTTGTCATAGTTGTGTTGTTAGGTGCATCATTATGCCTTGGTTTGCAAAATAGCTATCTGATCTTGTTTTGAAAAGTTAGTTTGGGTACCTGAGCCTGAATTGTGCAAGATATGTGTCATTAGTTTTGTTCAATGTATTGTTGTGTTATATAGTTAGATTGAGTCATCACTTGACGAAAAACAACAATTTTAAGTTGAGTTTGTCGATATGCTATCAAAATACAATACATTTGATGCCTAAAACTTCAGATTTTGTGTGTTCTCAAGTGATATTTATGGTTTTTGTGTGTTTGTTTTTACAAGAAAAGCAGGTTGGCATAATTTTGGAAAATGTTACAGTGTTTTGCTGGTTTTGTAAGACATATGAGACCCTCTACAACTCAAAGCTCAGTTTACAAGTCATAGAGGTGACCTCGTGGAGATTTCTAGTGTTGAACAAAATACTAAAGTTCAGCCACACGAAACCCAATTACGAGTTGTATATTATTCTACGAGCTATATTGGAAGATCTTATAGAAATTTCTAGTATTCTCCAGTGTTAAACCAAGTGCTGCAGATATAGACTACGAGAGGACTACATGAGTTGTAGATCAGACTATGACTGGTGAAGATGTTTCGTAGCACTGAAGTCCAAGATCCAAGAGCTAAATACGAAAGCATGATTATGACTCGTGACCCTAGCTACAAGTCGTAGGGTGGGCCGACCAGTTTTTCTAATTATTTGAATGTATTAATCATTTCACTTAATTTTGAATGTTTTCTAGTAGTGGACAACATTAGAACTCGCCTAGTGTTACCTTTCTGATCTATGTGGTAATGAATAGGAAAAGAGAGTGATTAACTAGATTTGATGATGTATTCTTGTCGAATCAACAGAACTAGACCAAGGAGAGGTTGACTGGACTATTGTAATGGTTAGTTGAGTACACTCTAGAGATGGCCCAAGTCCTATACTGAAATTCGACCTTCACCTTTGACCAAAGGGTTAGAAAAACCTAAATTATCGTCCTGCATGCGATATTCTAGTTGAGAATTTTGAAAGTCAGGGATGTTGAGTTAGTGAATCATGGGGAACACAATACCCAAGTTGCTCTCCATTACTGATTGTTTTCCATTTTAGTTAGTTTAGTTAATTTCTTATAAATCATTGCAAATCCCCCACCCCTTTTTGGGAATTGAGTTAGTTAATTCTTGAATTGTTTATTAGTGAACTAAATTGTAAAGTTCCGTATTCCCTATGGGATTCAACCCTAACCTTGGTTAGGTTCATTACTTTGATGATCACTTTTACTTCAAAAGAGAGGGTGTATCGTTAGCGTGATCAAAGACATCACATATTTTACTAAATTGTTGTAAAATGTGCTTTGAAAATGCCTATAATCGTGATTTTCATATATCTCAAAATTCGTGTGTGATATTGAAAATTCGACTTCATATTCGTGATTAGGGGGCAAATTTGAGTGGGAAATGGGTGTAATCCCGATTTTAACGTAACCGTAGCAAAAAAAAATTTCAAAAACTCCTTATCCAAAAAGGATCCGTGCCCCTGGCTCCACGCGGCTAGGGTGCGGACCAACCCAAATTTTAGAGAACCCATAGAAAAAAATAAATTTCGCTAATTTGCGATTTCCAGAGAGCATCCCGCCCGCTAGGGGCACGGAGTAGTATAATTTTTGGTCGGTGTTTGGTCCGTGTCGCGGACTCAATGCGGACCAGCACAAGTTTTTCCTTAGTTTTCTATTTTGGCCTAAGGGCATTGGAGTCATGGCCCCATGCCCATTTACACGTGAAATATCTCATACTTACCCATTTTTCAACTCTATATCACTCAAAATGCTTTGAAAAATCTCTCCAAGGCTTAACCAAATATGTCATTCAAATTTCAAGGATTTCAAGCTTAACTTTAGAAATCAAGGTTTCTCTTCAAGATCTAAGTTCTCTTTAATCTCAACTCAAGAAAACCCAATTTGAGGTATGCAGGTTTCATCCATTGGGTCCTTTCACCCATGGAGCCTAATCTTCCTTATTATGAAAAAAACATGTTTACAAGTTGTATCATCTATGGATATCTCTTATTATGGATTATGATCATAAATTATGTTGGGGTTTTATGAAATGTTTATTGATTATGCATGTCTATCTATTTTAAGCTTATACCATGAATTGATTTTGTCTATTGAGATTATGCAAGTTTTGAGGTATGAAACTATGATCTACTATGAGATTTGATGATGGATTTCAAGGTACCTTACATGAGGGTTTTACTATATATTGGTGGGTTGATTTACATTGAGTTTTCTCATATTATTTCACTCTTGAATTACATGATTTTGAACAAGAATTATGAACCCACCAAGTGTTTGATAAAAATGTCTTGACAAGGATTCTCCAGTTATTGATGATCTATTACATGGTTTATAAGTCAAGTGACTTTATGATGATTAAGGGCTTGCATGTAAGCATTGAAATAATGAAAAGTATCTATGATATTGCAAGTAGACCATACCTTGTTGAGGCCGACATGCCCAATTACCTTGTTGCAGGTGACATACCTCAATCACCTTGTTGGGGTGTGACATGCCGAATCACCATGTTAAGGGGTGACATATCCCAATCACCTTATTGGGGGGTGACATACCCAATCACCTTGTTGAGAGGTGGGTACCTCAATCACCTTATTGGGGGTGACATGCCCAATAACCTTGTTGAGGGGTGAGTACCTCTATCACCTCGTTGGAGAGTGATATGCCCAATCACCTTGTTGAGGGGTGAGTACCTCAATCACCTTACGAGGTGGTGACATATCTTGGATTCAAACCAGTAGTTTGCTTGGTCTATGTTGATTATGGTCTCTTTCCATATGTGTTACATATTATTCAAGCTATATGATTGATGATAGTCACGCTCCTATAAGAAAGCGATCCCTATCAGTAATTAACCTAACCTAGGTTTGGGTTGAATCCACAGGGAATACAGGGTTTGACTATAAGATTTCACTACTAGTCATTCCTAGTATCTATAACTACAATCTCAAGATGGGGGGGTTGTTATGATTCAAAGACAACTAAAAATAAACACTAATTAAAATTTTGGAAAACACTCAATTTTGAGGGAAACTCGGGAATTCTGTTCCCCATGGCTCATTGACTCAATTACCATAGGTAATATAACTTTGATCGATGAATTGTATGCAGGATGGTAAATTAGGTTCTTCCAGCCCTCTTGTGAAGGTGAAGGTCTAATGTCACCATGGCGCTTGGTCGGCCACCATAGTTTGCCAACTAATTATTACCTATTGTCCCAGTCAACCTCCCCTTGGTCAAGTTTGGTCGATTAGATGGGAAAACATCAACTGAATCCTGTCATCTACTTCCCTTTTCCTATTCGTCACCATCTTGGTCATGATCATGATAGTAGACAGGGTTTAGTGTTGGCCACCACCAAAGAAGATTAATCATGAAGGGAAATAAACAATACATGCAAAACCCTAATCATAGACATGCACAAAACCTAGGTCATCTCAAGTCAACTACGTATAGTTCCCAAAATCCCAAGTTGTGGGTGTTTACCTACTCATGGCTAAGATAAAACACACAATAATGCACATAATAGTCATAGTTGAGAGTTTCACCAATAACAATGGAGAAGATAAGCACCACAAGTTGCCAACCCACAAGCTTGATTGATCAACAATAAGTACATAGCAAGATTTGTAATCCACAAAATGGGTTTCCCAAAGAGAACAATAATCTACTCTAAGAACCTAAGCAAAACTACAAAATATAATAGAGAAACGTCTACTGTTTGAACTCTCCTCAAAAACCTAACTTAAACTATTTATAGTATTTAGAAAACAACCCTAGGAATTATGCAAAAAAGATAACTGGCATCTAATAAATTTTGCAGTTACGACTCGTAGGTTGTCCTACGAGTCATAGTCGAGGTCTTGTATCAGGTTTTTGGCATTTAGGACTGAACCGGTATGACTCATAGGTACGAGTTGTTACTCGAGCTATGACTCGTATATTGGTCTCATAGTCTTGGTCTTCAATTTTTGGTCCAACATTTTGGCTCTTTGATTCTTGGAACGAGTCCACCTACACGAGTCTTAGCATGTCTTACGACTCGTAGGCTGGGCTCGTAGGGGTGGCTTCACTTGGAAGATTTCTGATTTTTGGTCTCTGATTCCTGCTACGACACAACCTACGACTCGTAGCGTGAGCTATGACTCATAAGAGGGCTCATACAGCCTATGCTTCAGTAAAATCTGCAACTTTTCTTCAAAACCATGCCAACCTAAATTTTCTGCAAGATAAACATATCAAATACTAAAAAGTCACTTTAATAACTCACAACATCCCTTCTTTTAGGTATGAAATGTGTTGTAGTTTGATTGCACATCAATACCCTCAACTTAGAATTGTTGCTTGTCATCAAGCGGTAACTCAATCTATGCAGACAAAGAGAAATATGTAAGAGCTATATCAATGGCATATACAACAACTCATTTGGTTCAGGTAGCCAACTACTACTTTAAAAACAGGGTTGCCAAGTTATTGAGCAAATAAGAACATCATGAGAGACTTGACAATCCAACTTTGACAAGCTAAGGAGCATCAACCGTCCATAATCACTGGTATAGTCATATGCTACTCAAGTAGTGTCAATGCCCTCACTAGAAAGAAGTCCCTCACACTCACTCAAAAGCATTTAGAATTCAGGGACTGAGGAAGCATTCTCACTCTCATAATTGAAATTTAATGCATGCTGACGAACACCATAGTCTTGCCTCTCTACTCATCTTCTAGCTGAGTGATAGAGTGAAGTTGGATCACTCTAGGACTTAAAGGCTTGTAACATAGGCTCAAGGTGCTTTGGTGGGGCATTTTGGGTAAGTAGTGACTAAAATCTATCCTTGAATCATGTTTACCAACACTATTTGCTTTCATAATCCAATCTTTTTTTCATCAATCCCTCCTTATTCACTTGCTTTGAACTTTTCTCGAGTGCTTGCTTTCTCTTTTTCAGTTGTGCCTTGATTTCAAACTCATTTTGCTACTTTTTCCCAATTAAATGCACTTTTCTTCTTTTGTTTCACTCGGTTCATGCTTTTTCATTTCTTTCTTGATTTCCCAACTAACAACCTTATCACTTTTACTTTACCACAATAGGAGTCACCCTCAACTCAGGGTTTTAGCAGCAGGTGAAGTACACAATATCTATGCCTCAAACCAGGGCCACCAACTACAGCCACCCTCAACTTAGGCCTTTGGCCTCAATCAAGGTTCACATGTTCAAGGATAGACCAAGGCCAATATCAAGGTATTTCATTAGACAAGTTTAGCTAGCAAGGTATCAAGAAAGAATGAGTACATGATAAGCTCAAAAATTTGGAAAAAGGGATTCTCATACTTAACAGGTGGGTTATTTTAGGTAAAAGTGGTTTCACTCAAAGAACAAAGGCCTAAGATCCTTTCCATATCCACCATATCACCAAACCAACTTTTAGAGGAATAAGGTAAGTTCTGGGTCCATACAAGATGCATGAATGCAGCAAAATAAGCTCACAACACACATGGCAATTGCATCCACAATCGAGTATAGACTCATAGGTCATGCTTTCAGTCTCATATTACCTTCACAAGATTAGAAAAAATATTGCCAGATACTAATGTATGAATGCATCAATACTCACAATCTTAAAAAAAAATTAAGGTACCCAAGTTTTGATCAAAACATTGAAAACAAATCTAACAATAATGTATGTGCCAATAGATAATTACTACTATGAATTTACCTATTATCTACACTACCTAAATGTGTTAGTTCAATAGAAAAATATACATCCACAAGGAAAAAGAAGCATAACAAGAAAACCTTGGGATCAAAAATAGGGGAAGTTATGGACTTGGGGCTACTCAGACTTCACCTTAATCCATAACTTCCACCATCCCACCAAAATAGGATACTTTGTCCTCAAAGTAACAACACAAAGAAAAGATAAAAGGGGTGTACCTTGGGTTGCCTCCCAGGAAGCGCTTGAGTTATTGTCATGCCACGACAAGAATCTTTTGCGTTTATGCCTCTTCTAGGTTCCAATCTTCCACCATTTTGATCTCTTCCATGTTACCCATGTACCTTTTTACCCTTTGTCTATTGGCTTTGAAAGTTTTGTTGTCCCTACTCTCTAATTCGATAGCACCATGACTAAAAAAACGAACAACTCTAAAAGGCCCCATCCACTTAAATTTGAGTTTTCCAGGAAACCACCTCAACCTAGAGTTGTAAAGCAATACCATATCTCCTAGACAAAAAATAGCGATCTTCAATTCTGCGATCATGCTGAACCTTCATTCATTGTTTTGTACAAGCGGAGCTACATATGCTCGCAGCTTAAACTCATGAAGCTCATTCACTTGCATCAACCTTGAGGTGGCAGCTTCATGCTAATCTAGATTCAGTTGGTTCAATGCCCACAATGCTTTGTGTTCAAGTTCAACTGGTAAGTGACAGGCCTTTCAAAAAGCTAGTTGATACAGAGACATGCCTATGGGAGTTTTGAAGGCAGTCCGGTAGGCCCATAAAGCATTATCCAACTTTCGTGACCAATTACTATGATCCACGTTTATCATTTTGGATAAGATTTTCTTTATTTCCCTATTTGAGACTTCCACTTGCCCACTAATTTAGGGATGATACGGGGTTGCCACACGGTGCTTCACACAATATCTTTCAAGGAGAGTTTTGAACAGCTGGTTGCAAATATAAGAACCTCCATCACTGATAATTGCCCGAGGCATACCAAATCTGGAGAAAATATATTTTGGAAGAAATCCCATAACACTCTTACCCTCATTATTCAGTAGAGCTACAACTTCTGCCTACTTGGAGACATAATCAATTGCAACCAGAATGTACTTATTATAGTGAGAGCAAACAAAGGGTCCCATAAAATCAATGCCCCACACATCAAATAGTTTTATGACCAAAATAGGATTTAGAGGAAGTTCGTGCCTTCGTGAAACTCCTCCTTCTCTTTGATATCTGTCACAAGACTTTACATAATCATGGGTATCTTGGTGTATAAACGGCCAATAATAGCCACACTGCAACACCTTATAAGCCATTCTAGCTCCACTGTGATGGCTAACAACTAATAAAGAGTGACATCTTTCAAGAATGCTCATTATCTCTACCTTTGGTACAAATCTACGGATGATGCCATCCGCACAAATACAAAACAAATAAGGGTCATCCCAAAAGAATTTCTTTACCTCATGCCTGAACTTGCGACGTTGGTGGGTATTCAAATCCGGGGGCACTATATCACTTACTAAATAGTTAGCATAGTTTACGAACCAAGGTATAAGATCATATGATGTAGCCAAAACTCTTTTATTGGGAAATGAATCATTTATGTCCAGCCCATCATCAAACTTCATCATAGCCTTATCTTCCAATCTCGAAAGGTGATCGGCAACCTGATTTTTTGGCTTTTTTCTCTCAATCACATCAAAATTGAATTCCTGCAAGAGAAGTACCCATCTAATAAACCTTGGTTTTGCATCTTTCTTTGCCATCAGATATTTGAGTGCTTCATGGTCGGTATGCACGAAATTGAATTCCTGCAAAAGAAGTACCCATCTAATCAACCGTGGTTTTGTTTCTTTCTTCGCCATCAGATATTTGAACGCTACATGGTCAATATGCAAGATCACTTTAGCTCCTAAAAATTATGAACAGAACTTTTCAAATGCAAACACCAACACAAAAAATTCTTGTTCAGTCATAGTGAAATTCTTTTGGGCAACATTTAGTGTTTTGTTAGCATAATGGATTAGATACAAGACTCTTTCTCTTCATTGTCCCAATACCACATCGAGTGCAACCCCACTCGCATCACACGTGAGCTCAAACGGTAATAATGGGTGTTGTGGTTAGCCTTCATTTCAATTCTTCGAAGATGTGCATGCATGCCTTATCAATTATAAACTTAGTGTATTTTCCTAACAACTTACACAAAGCTTATGAAATTTTAGAGAAGTCCTTTATGAAGCAACGGTAGAATCCAACATTACCTAAAAAACTTCTAATACCTTTTACTAAAACAGGTGGTGGCAAATTCTCTATCACATCAATTTTTGCTTTATCCACCTCAATTCCCTTGCATAAAATTTTGTGACCGAGTACGATGCCTTCTTTGACCATGAAGTGGCATTTCATTGAATTTAACACCAAGTGACTCTCAACACATCTCTGCAATACATCGCGCAAGTTTAAAAGGAATTCTTCGAAGTACTGGCCTACGACATTGAAGTAATCCATGAACACTTCAATTGTACTTTCAACCATATCTGAGAAGATAGACATCATGCATCTTTGAAATGTTGCTGGAGCATTACAGAGCCCAAAGGGCATTCTCTTAAATGCAAAGGTACCATATGGGCATATGAAGGTTGTCTTTTCTTGATCCTCAGGTGTAATAATGATTTGATTGTACCCGGAATATACATCAAGGAAATGATATCATCCCTTTTCTGCTAATCTGTCAAGCATTTGATCCATGAATGGCATAGGAAAGTGATCCTTTTCAGTCGAAGCTTTTAATTTCCTATATTCCATGCACACTCTCCATCCAGTAACTAGTCTCATGGCGATCAACTTGTTCTTTTCATTCGGCACCACTATGATGCCTCCCTTCTTTGGAACACACTGCACTAGGCTCACCTACTCACTGTCAGCAATTGGGTAGATCACTCTTGCATCTAGACACTTGATGATTTCTTTCGTCACAACCTCTTGCATTGGGGGATTCAAATGCCTTTGATATTCAATACTCGGGTTATAATCCTTGACTAGCTAAATCTTATGAGAGCATATCCTAGGGGGTATGCTAATGATGTCTGCAATTGTTCACCTAATCATTTTTTTGTGCTACTTGAGAACTGCGACTACGGCTTCTGTTTGGGCTTCACTTAACTCTACTACAACAATAACAGGTAATGTACTATTCTCTCCCAGGTATGCATATTTTAGATGTGATGGTAATACTTTCAATTCTAACTCTAGTGGAACTTCTACCGAAGGTTTTGTAGGCAGTGTTTCCCTATTGCATAAATCTAGCTCCAACCTTGATTGACGCTTCGGTCCAAATAACATCCCAAGAGCATTCACTATTTCCTCATAATTTGGGATGTTGTCACCATCAAATTTCATCAACACAGCTGCTAATAGGTCAACCCCAAGACTCAATTTT
>DF362907.1:7930-25300 GCA_000787875.1 Solanum virginianum
TATATTATATTACCATGTGAGAACCGGAGCTTCCATTGATTCTCCTTCACATGGCTAGACGGATTGTTCAAGTTAGCTTTGGTGAGTCCTCATGTCTGGGGACAATATCTATCTTCTTTCATGCTTATGCTTAGACTATATCTTGTATATTTTCGAAATACTTATGGTCATTACTATGAGAGTAAGCCCGATTGCTTGTCTCTGCCCCCGCTAAGTTCTATATCTAGAGGTGTGTTGGACAAGTTATGTATTATGCTTGAGTTTTGACTCATCTATGTTATTTAAGTATTAAACTCTCTCCCTTAGTGTCAATTTCCCTTGTTTATATTTTCTCTTATTGTTTATCTTGCTTCCGTGATCAAGGATGCGTATATGATATGCCAAGAGGCTTGTTTGGGGTCCCTTCGGGTTCCCCATTCGCCGTGTCACGTGTAGGCCCTAGTTTGGGTCGTGACAATCAACCCACAAGAATCATGTATTAATGTTGTAGCTTTATGTCCTTATGTTTTGCCTATTTGATAACTTGTATATCATTACTTATATTTATTATTAACATAACCTCTAACTAAATAATTTTATTAATTATTATATTTAAATAATTTTGAATGTGATTATAAAATATCTCAATAACGATAGTCAAAACTTAAAATATTTTAGGCATGATAGACATCGAGACATTATGGTTAAAAAAAACCTGAATATAACTCTTGTTTAAGTATTTCATGTGATAAGAAATTATTAAAATTGCCAACATAAAAGCTTAACCTTGTTTTTATATGATTTTAGTTATGAGATTTTAGGAATAATTACCTTTTTGAACCCTTTTGTAAAATATTTACTGTTTTAAATATATTTTTTGTTTGTTACCTGGATATTTTATATTTGAAAAATATTTTCATTTATAACAATTTGAAAATACATAAAATATTTTTCATTTATAACAATTGTATTATGTTTTAAAAGTGAATTATATATGCAATATATATGTATTATAATTATTTTGATTTAAAAACCTGCACTATATATTAAAAATAAATTATGCATGTAATATAAATGAATTACACTCTATATAAAAATAATTTTGCATGCAATAAAGATGTATTATAAGTATCTTAAAATATATTAAACATATATATTGATAAAAAAAATTGCATTATGTATTAAAGTAGTATATGTATTAATATTGTATTGCTATAAATAGTAGATATTTTCTAAATATGGCATATATAAGTAAGTTGTGACACCCGGTGAAATTACCAAAATGCCCCTAGAAATGAAGCATGAGCATAATGCATCTTCCCATGCTCCGTTTGCAAATCCGAGACCGGATTTGCAATCAACGTGAAAAACTGAGTGGAAAAATGATCTCGACCCGATTTTAGAGCAACTGGATCAAAAAATAATTTTCACTAATAAATTCGGCACAGTGAGAGTACGCGCCTGGGATGCTGACCCATACTTAAGTTTTTTTTTTTATTTTTCGATGGGAATCGAAATCTCAAAATTTAGCGAAAAAAAAGCACATGTTCGCGCCCCTGACACGACAGGGACATGTGCATGAAGTGGAAAAAATTTTCTTTTAAATGGGGAAGGGCATCTTAGTCATTTTGCAACTGATTCTAAGTCTCAAAACATGTTTGTTAATCTGTTTTTGCCCAATAAACCCTCAGAACGAACTTTTCATCCCATAAACGTTAGAAATCTCCCAAGAACTCAAACGTATACTCTAAGGCAAAACTAGGGCTTTTAATAATTCTTCCCAATTATTCCAAGAAGTTGATTTCTCAGGTATGTAAGGCCCTCCAAAAGTTATCCTATTATTATTTTAGTATCTAAAATCCATAAGTTCTACCAAAGATTATGTTTATAATGTGAAATTAAGATTTCCTCCAGTACTAATTACTTTCATCGAAATATTTGTTCATACATTCTTCTTGATATAGAATCATGTCTTTTACTGATTTTAGCATGAAGTCAAACTAATAAAACAAGACTTACAGTTATTGTTGTATTTATGAGAATCTTATATCTATTTCATAAAAAGAAAAACTAGCATATGCACAGTTCTGTACTAAGTTCAAGTACTTAAGTTTCTATATTTACAAAATAATTTAGAATAAAGTTAAGATTTTGAGACACTTTGTGTTGATACAAATCCAGTGAAAGAGAATGAGATGAGTTGGGCAAAGTTTGAGAAAAGCTAAAGTTGGGCTAAGTCCCAAAAGATTGAGAAATCATTTTGAGAAGTCTTACTCTTGAAGTTATGAACATTATAAAAGTTATTTTGGGAGTAGTATTGAGCACCGATATGAGTGAGAGTAATAATAACTTGACTATTAAACTACGTAGCCAGCGTAGGATAGGATTGTACCAAGGTATTACAACTCCTCACTTGCCACTGAGATGGCCCAGTTTTGGGATGTATCCACTCCCCTAGTTTTTCATTCCCTACCTCGGAAAAGTACGAGACGACTCTGGCAGCATAGACAAGATAATGCATCACCACGAAGCTCATTGTGGTGGTTGTTGGTTAGAGAAACTCCCCAAGCTAAAGTAAGTTAGTTTTACATTTATACTTTCAGCATATGTTATATTTTCAGCATGTATTGCATTTATTACTTATGCTTTTTATACAGAGATATGTTGTATTTACCTTAAAAGTATTGCCTACTCTGAGTTTCTGTTTTGGTCATTTTATATATCGTACATTCCACGTACTGACGTTCTTAGGATCTGCATCATTTTATGATGCAAACGCAGAAGACAGAGTCCCTCAACAGCCGCTTCGTTGAGGACCAGATAATCGTCAAGCTATTGGTGAGGCATCTTCTCAGTCAGAGGATTTTGAAGTTTTATTTATGCTTTCCCTTTCAGTATTTCTTTCAGTTGTGGTTACCATGGGCCTGTCACGGTATTTATTCAGATTATTCTAGTAGAGGTTCCATAGACTATGCTACAGGAGTTTCAGTTTTAACTTCAGTTGTTGTTTGAGACTTATCTCTGTTCAGTTTATTTAGACACATGATACTCTCACTTTATTATGCATATTCCTTTTTATTTCTATTTAAGTTTTCCGTTGAGTAAGTAGCTAGGTCAAGTGGTTCGCTTGGGACCAGAAATGGTTCTGGGTGCCGGCCACACCTAGGGTGTGAACTTTGGGCGTGACATAAGTTCTCCGATATTTTATTCATAATGTGATTTTTTAATGATAATTTAAATATTTTTTTTATTTTAAATCTTTTTTATCTATTTTTTAGAAGTAAGACTAGAGAAAGTCAATATGTTATTTGAAAGTTTTGCATAATTATTTTTCTTAGTTGAAAATTTTTAATGTACTAATATTTAAACTTGACTATTAATAAAATCTTACATTGCATAAATTTTACACTTAGACTACATATAAATGATAAGAAAATAAATAAAAGGAAAAAAATATTTAAGAGTTTTAAATATAAATTTTGCATGTTTAAATAGTTTTTTTAAAAAAATAATTTAAAAATATTGTATTGCTATAAATAGTAGATATTTTCTAAATATGGTATATATATAAGTAAGTTCTTTGATATTGTATTCATAATATGATTTTTTTAATGATAATTTAAATAATTTTTTATTTAAACCTTTTCTATCTATTTTTTAGAAGTAAGATGAGAGAAAGTCAATATGCTATTTGAAAGTTTTGCATAATTATTTTCTTAGTTGAAAATTTTAAAAGTACTAATATTTAAACTTGACTATTAATAAAGTCTTACCTTGCATAAAATTTACACTTAGACTACGTATAAATGAGAAGAAAATAAATAAAAGGAAAAAAGTCTAATATTTAAGAGTTTTAAATATAAAATTTTGCTTGCTTAAATAGTTTTATTTTAAATAATTTGAAAATATTTTAATAGTGACAATTAAAACTCAAAATATGCTAGATATAGTAAATATCAACACATTATAGAAATCATAAAAATTATATAGTTTATAAGTATCGATATCAATTAACAACAACACAAGACAGTAACACATTAATATTAAAGTGTTGCATATTTATGAATTATTATGTTTGAGAAAAAATAAATTAAATATATAAATAATTTAGTGATGACCCTAGTAACAACAATCTAAGCTAATACTCACTATTGATCTTGTAGTCTGTACTCCTATGTTATGACGATTTGATAACTTACGATTAACTCATATTTGTTATTACTGTAGTTTCTAATTACATAATTTTATAAATTATTATGTTCAAACAAATTCAAACTGCAAATTTGAGTAATTTTTGAAATATAATTTGAAAATATTTCACTAAAAACAGTTAAAACTCAAAATTCTTTAAGTATTGATCTTAATTAATTACACTAAATATTTTTATATCATGACTCAATTAATGATAAGTCCTTTATATTTTATATAAAATCTTATATTTTTAATTATAAAATCCTACAATTACATCCTCCAATAATGTTATTTCTATTTTTCTAAAAACATTTAAACATAATAGAAAGAAAACCTAATCAATGAAGTAAAATACTTATTTAACTATAATTTTTTATTTTAAATAATTTATTGTGATTGCAATAAGTCATTTTTATATGAAGGCATCCTTTTATGGACAAATGGATTGAAGTACATCTTTTTTTTAATCAAATATGGGCCAGTGGCCCGATTTTATTTATTAAAGCATCAGAAAAATGTCTGGACTCACGAAGAGCATACAAATAGAGAGACCATACATCAAAACCCCGTCCAAAAACCTATCTATAAGTAGAAACCCTAGGTTTCCTATTCTAAGGCTTGTTCCGAAAAATCCGCCGCAGATGCTCTTCCCCTGGTGTCCTTCACTTAGCTTCATCCTTCGCCTACTGTGGGTGATAAACCTACTCCATAGGCGTTTGTTGTGGTGTATTAGTTTAGCTATCAAAGGTACAATGTCAACAACTTCACATTTCCCCATCATTGACTCTAAACTATATTCTTTTTCTTCCATAGGTGTCATCCCCAAAGAAATGGTTTGGAATCCAAAGAGTCTAAGACCCATCGTCCTTTCTGCAGACCTGTCCTTGTAAGTACCTTTATCCAAAGAGTCTAAGACCCCGAAGTATCTGATTATTTTTCCTAAATAGAGCCAAGAGGAGAAAAGGTTGCTCATGCGGCTACATGGATACTCTGTCCGGAATCTCTAAATAAGTCAATGTTTGGTTTTGAGCTCTTCCTTTTGCTGGTGTGTGATTACTTTTTGAGGGCTGAAAGTCTATAGGCTAGTTAGGAGTAGCACAGTAGCGTCCATTCTGTATATAAGTATATGCAAACTAAGATCTACTAGCCATTACCCTGTTCTCTTTTATTATTCCTTTATTGCGCCTGACTCTGACTGATGGAATTTGTTGTTTATCTATGTTAACTAGTCATTTTCCTGAGCTTGGTAGCTCCCCAAATCCCCAGAATATATGCTTACTGTTTGAATCAATTGCAATATTTTCCATGTGATCTACTAAGTAGTTTGCTTGTCTATATGTATGTATTATCCAGAAGTTCCTCCTCTCCCTCGTTTTCCAAATGTCCTCAATAATCTGGACAATCTCCCATGGCACCCTCCACTCTTTTTTGATGATTTTGCATACTGTGAGTAGTTTCTATGAGAATACTTAGGTATTCTTGTAAGATTCCGAAAGAAATTGCCTCTTTAATAGTTGTTGCTTCTACAATGATATTGGTAGTGACACCCAGTGGCCCTGACTCTGCATATATAACTTCACCAAACCAATCTCTATAGCAGAACCCATAAGAACTATTTCCTGGGTTACCCCTACAGGCTCCATCAGTATTACATTTAATCATTCCTGCACTTGGTTTAACCCAATTGACCAATGTAAATGATCGACTTACTTCTTGGCATTAAAGTAAGTCAAAACAATCAACCCAACTATCTGGAATCCTGTCAAGATTTAGATATGATAGCTTTATAGTTGTTGTAGAGTAGTTAAACATCTCTGGTAGATGATATTGTACTCCACATCCTTTCCATGCCTCCTTGAGTTCCTCATCTTTCATATTTCCCAGATTAAAACTGCTAGAACAACATATAGAACTTGCCTTCCCCTCAGCTTTGATACAAATCTCCATCATTTGATTACTGTGCTTCCTGCTTGATAATCATCCAGAATAAAACCTGCACAATTAACAAAGTTCTTCCATAGCTTTTGAGCAATAGAAGAGGTTAGAAAAGGTGGTGTATAGTCTCCCCAACTCCTTCTTGGCAGCACCAGCATTTTGAAACAATAGGAATTCCTATTGTTCTCAGAATATCATCTGTTGGAACCTTCCTCTTTAACAATCTCCACAAGAAGGAGCTGATTTTTATGGCAAATGTCTATTCCATAGCTTCTTGCACCACTATTGTTTCTGACCTTTCTTTCTAACTATCTGATATATAGAGCTGACTGTAAACTGTCCAGTAGTGCTTCCTGTCCACCAAGGCACATCATTATCCCCTTCTAATTGAGGGGATATTTCTTCCACAATACATCCTGCTATGTCAGGAGAGAGCACAGTCTGTAGTTGTTATACCTTCCAATTCCCATTCTCTATAAACAGTCTGACCTCAATTTCTTCCTCTAAAGCATTATCTTCAATATAATATAGAGGCTTAACCCTTATCCAATTATCAAACTAGAAGCTGGAATTGCCTGCCTTCAGCTGCCACCATATAAAAGATTCCACCTCCTCCCTTAGTTCGAGCATACTTCTCCAAGTGTGTGACACATCTCTTCCTTAGACTAACAATGGATAGAGTTTTTTACAATATTTATTTCCCATGTAAGCACTCCACAAAGACCCAATACTAGTTCTAAACTTCCACCACAATTGAGCCATAGTAGCTTTATTAAGATCAAATAGAGATCTAATACCCAAACCTCTTTCATCAGTGGGCAGGCACAATTGGTCCCAAGAGGACCAATGTTTCCTTTTTTCTGCTCCTGTACTTCCCCAGAAGAATTTTGCAAATGCCTTGTACAAATTCTTTATCACAATTTTAGTGGGAGTCATAGCTGAGAGAAGATATATAGGCATAGATTGTAACACATGTCTCACCAGTATGAGCTTCCTACCAAAAGAAAGGAATTTATTTTGCCAATGGAGGATTGTCTTGTCACTTTCCTCACCAAGTCTTCAAAATACATATTCTTCTTTCTCCCATGGAAGATAGGGCAGCCCAAATAAGTGAAGGGGAATTCCCTTTGCCTAATCCCTATGAATTTTCTGAGCCTTATACTATAAATCAAAGGAGTATTTTTATGTAAATAAAAATATTAATTTATTTATAAGTTGTCCAGAAACATTCTCATACCTCTTCAAAACATTCATCATCTTTATCACAGAGGCCCTCTCCCCTGAGCAGAATAGAATAGTATCATCAGTATAAGAGAGGTGATTTATTTGTGGGCTCCACTTTGGGAGTCCATAACTAATAAACCCATCCTCTTTGTGTAGCTGATTTAGGCCCCTTGATAGCACCTCTGCTGCAATAATAAACAAGGTAGGAGACAAAGGATCCCCTTGTTTAAGACCTCTTGAGGATTGGAGAAAACCATAAGGCTGCCCATTCACTAGCACAATGTACCAATTGTTAGAAACAAGCCTCCATACCATATCAATTATCACCTTAGAGAATCCAAATTTCCTAAGAACCTTTGTAAGGAAAATCCAAGAGACTCTATCATAGGCTTTAGCCATATCCAACTTAACCACCACATTGACATATTTTTTCCTCATATTAATATTCTTAATGATCTCCTGGGCCATCAAGACATTTTCAATGATACTTCTCCCCTTCACAAAACCTGATTGATTAGGAGAAATGATCTTTGGGACCACTTTCACTATTCTGCCATGCAGCACTCTAGAGATAATCTTATTGATGAAACAGCTAAGGCTTATAGGTCTAAAGTCTGTGAAACCTCTTGAGATTTCCTTTTTAGGGATCAAAACCAAGTTGGTATGAGTAACATATTTAGGAAGCTCATGTCCACAGAAAAAAGCCCCGACTACAAGAGTTACATTATCCTTAACAATTTTCCAACATTTTTGGAAAAATAGCCCTAAGAATCCATCCGGACCAGCCATACTATCCTCAATTGAAAGACTGCTTCTTTCACCTCATTCTTTTCTGGAAGCCTTATCATCCTTTCATTCTCCCCTTCAGTAATAAGGCTGGGGATCAGTTTCAATATCCCAAAATCCTGATTATGTTGCTCTGCTTGGAACTATTTGCTAAAGAAAGAAACTGCTTCATTTCCAATATCAGAGTTGCCTCTGATAACTTCATCCGGATCATTATGTATCTCATGTAGGAATAATCTTCTTCTTTTACCCTTTACATAAGAGTGAAAATATTTGCTATTCCTGTCCCCCTGGGAAAACCATCTCATCCCTTCTTTCTGCTTCCAGTATTCACCCCCAATTTTATGTATCTCTTCAGCTCTGTCTTAGTTTTCTTGAGTTCTGCCTTGTTAATAGGTGATGGATCAATTTCAAAGGCAGCCTTCTTATCTGTAATAATATCTTCCAAGGTAGCCCTTTGAGTGAAGATATTCCCAAAAGCTTCATTGCTCCACATCCTCAAAGCCTTTTTAACTCTACTAAGTTTAGTATATAGCACCATAAAAGGCTCCCCCAAGAAATCTACCTGCCAGTTCTTCTTTACCATCTCTAGGAAATTGTTATGCTTGCACCAGAAATTAAGAAACCTAAATGGCTTCACAATAGAATCCTCATCAGTATGACAAATGACCTGAATAGGGGCATGGTCTGATCCCTGTCGAGATAGATGCTGGGATTCAGTTAAAGGATATAACTCTAAGAACGCTGAATTAGCCAACACTCTATCCAGCCTCTCAAAAATACAATATTCAGCTACTCTACTATTCTACCATATGTATTTACTCCTTGTGAATTTTATTTCTTCCAATGGACATTCACTTATATAATGAGTAAAGTCCATAGCCTCTTGCTGAGTAAAAGGAAGACCCCCAAGTTTCTCCTCCTTATGCAATATGACATTAAAGTCACCCCCCACAAGCCAGGGATGATCATGTAGGTCCACCTTACTAACTCATCCCATAACTCAAGTCTCTCCAAAGTGTCACGTCTAGCATAGACTACTGTGATAAGTAGAATCTGAGGTCCAATTTGAAATCTCATAGTGATTTGTTGAATGGAATCCATGACAATAGACCCCACCCAATCATCCATCCATAAGATCCAAATATTTCCTGATTGATTTACTTTGGCATGATTAAATCGTAATGTTTTCTTATAGCTTTCAATATCTATTGTACCTCTAAAAGGTTCCATTATAGCTATAAAAGCATATTTATTCCTCCTATTAAGATCAATTAACCTCTCAAAGACATTTTAAGTGTTAATTGACCTTATATTCCAGAATAATGTTGAGCTAGTCATTGGGAACTATTAGAAGACTTCCCTTTGCTCCTTGTTTGAACCTACAGTGGCACAAAAGATGTCCCTTTCTTATCCTTCAAGCTAGAATTCAGCCTGGGAGACTGATCCCCAGCCTTTACCACCTGGGACACATCAATACCTTCTTTATCCTCTGAGTTACCTGCATTACTGCCACCATACAAGTCTTTACCATGAATGGAATTCTCCTCATCACTATCGTCAATGGAATCCTGCTGGGACTGGCTAGCCTGATTCTGATCCACACTATTACTGAGCACCTCTCCAGCTGGTTCCCCAATTGTGTTATCATTAAGTGGCATTTGTTTGTCACTATCAGGGATAAGGACCACTTCCTGATTTCCACCAATATTGGTGCTCTTCACAGGGGCATTATTTGGTGTGCCATCTATACCATCAACTGGCTTAGCCTGTCCATCCCCCTGGTTGTCTATCTTTTCCTCCTTATCTTGATCTTGTTGCTTATTAAAAGCTTCTTCTACCCATTTCTTAGTTTTAACTTGGTTTTGTTCTTTAGGGATGGTTTGTGGATCTTTGGTGTTGTCCACTCCACCCTCCTCAGTTGCAAGCTTGTCAAACTTGTTTTGTGTGTCCACTCTTTTTTGCCACGCTGATTCAGGCTCTTTATTTCTAGCCTCATTTTTCTTCTTTGGTTCCTTAAAGCCGTCTTCCTTCTATACCATTTTGTCTTCTTTTCCTCCTTTATTCTCACCCTTCTTTACCTTTGTTGTCCTATTTGGACCATCTTTTATTAATATCTCTGGTTCTTTCTCCTTCGACTCATTCTTTTCCTCTTGTTTTTTGTACAACTCTGGATGCTTAACATAACATTGATCCTCCGAGTGACCTTGAATCTTGTTACACAATATTTGGGGACATAGTCATATTTAATCCTAATCCATTTCTCCAGGACCTCCTCATCCCCCTTCTTAATGCCAACCTTGATGCGCTTTGGAAAATCCTCAACTAGATCAACTTCCACCTTAACCCTCGCACAGCTAGGTCGTGTTTGGTTTTTACTAGTCGTGTCCACTTGCAACAATATGCCCACCGCTGATGCCAATGAAAACAAAGCCTCTTCCCCAAAGAAATTTGGGGGTAGACCAGTAAACAATATCCAAGCAACGACCATAGTAGTCTCAGCACCCGGATTGAATATTGGGTCCCACTTCAATGTTCTCATGGGTAAGCATTTACCCCGTTGGGTAATGTAGAAGGCCGGTTTAGACAGAAGATGGACATAATCCTCTAGCAACATCGCCCTTATTAAAATATGTCTATTACTCAACAATCCAATTTTACAGTCCCCTTTCAATTCGCACTAAGTCGGGATTAATCTATGTAAGTCAGTAATCTCTGGCCAACCATAGGAAAATTTTCCAATGGCAGCGTACCACAGATTCTCATTAATGATCATCTGATCCACTTTGGACTACTCCCACATCACTATGGGCTCACCATGTAGATAGGAGATCGGCTTTCGTGGGAGGGATTTGTGGTTATATGTAGGGGGCTTCAAAATACTAGCATAAGATGCTGACTGGCCAACCCTAGTGGGAGGTTGGCCGATGGCCGGGGAGGCTATCGGGAACTGTAGCTTGACGGCGACTTAGTTAGGTTTAGAGTTTATAGAGAGAGAATTTCTATATGTTTAGACTCGTGACTTAACCTCATTGGATTGAAGTACATCTCACTTTTCGAAGTAATTAAAAAATTCATGTTCTTAATTTTTCCTTACCAACTATTCTCCTCCTATACTTTTATTTTTTGAAAAACAAAATTAGTATGACACTGAGCTCGTATTTTCAATCATTAATCAATTCTTATTGAATTTTAATTTTTGTTTTCATAATTTTTAAAAAATTGAGGTAAATGAAAATTGAAAGAACTAAAAAGTTGGAAGGTGAAACTAAAAAAAATGAATAAATTTTATCAATCGTCATCAAACTTTTAGTTTATTACACACAAAATTATTTTCTTATTTTTTATTACATAAAAAAAAGTAATTCAAATTTAAAATTTACTTCACACAAATAAATTTTATTTTTTATCACATAGAAGTATTCTATCTTTTAATGCTATCATATTAAAAATATTTTTATTTATTTTTAAAAAGTGTTTATGAAATTTGCTATATAAATAAGCATGCTAATAAGGAAAAAAGGTCACATCATATTTTCTTTAATATTATTATAGGGTTTAAAATTACATAAAAAAATCAAATTAATAAAAACAAATATGATATTATATAAATCAATAAATTTTGTATTATGAAGTAAAATATTAAGGGACTTTTTAAAAAAATTATCCGAAATATATTCCCTTCTTTTACTTTATCTAGTCCCTATTTTAAAAATAGATATTTAAGTTTACTTGGTCATTTTCTCAAATTAAGAGAGCTTTTATCACCATATCTGATATTATTTAGTAATTAATCTATTTTGGAAAGTAATGCCATATTTTTGGTAGAAAATATAAAAATTCATGTTAAATTTATTTTTTAGTTAATTTAGTCAAAGTTGAATAATTTTTAAGTGATAAAAAATAAAATAAGATAAACTTTTGTGTGATAAATTTTAATGTTAAATGATTGTTAAGTTTTAAAAAAAGTTGTTTGTGTGATAATTTTAAAATAATTTTACTTTTATATAATAATAAAACTAAAATATTTAAGTGATAAATTTAAAATTAGATTACGTCTCCTGAACTATATCCAAAAATATTTAAAGAAATATGATTTACATATTTAATAGAATTAGTTTTAAAATATGATTAATAAAAAAAAGATAAGAGAGAAGATGTGAGGAAAGAGGTGAAAGTGGATGATATAGTGGTCCCACATTATTAAGTTAATTAGATGATTTTTTCACCTAATTAATGAGAATTTTAATCTACTTAGCATTTAAAATTGTGTTTCACTTACTTACTTCCAGAGTGCTAGGAAATAGTAAAAATTTAATTTTAATTTTAAAAAGAAAAGGTTAGGTGAAACACATATGTAGACACTTAAACTTGTTATTAAATTTCATTTTAATACTTTAACTCAATCTTGTTCCATTTTAACTCTTGAATTTCAATTTTCATGGTTCATTTTGATACTTTTGTCCAAAGAATCAACAATATGGGGAGAGTGTGCTCCGCATGTCATGATATGACACAAAAGTTAATTAAAAATAAGGCCAAACACATATACCCCTTAAATTTCGCCTTAAATTTCGTTTTGACATTTCAGTTCAACCTTGTTTTATTTTAACACTTCAACTCCAATTTTCATATTCTATTTTGACATTTCTATCCGAGGAATCAACAAAATGGGGGAGAGTGTATTTCACATACAATGACATGACATAGAAGTCAATTAAAAATATATACCCCTCTAACTTAACTTTATTTTTTATTTTGATACTTTATCTTGCCTTTGTTCTATTTTAACCTTTCAACTTTTTTTTTTGTAGCATGTAGACAAATTATTAATTTTATAATTTTTTTATTTTTATATTTATTTTTATTTTTATTTTTTTTATTTTATAATCGACGTTTGTCCGTTAGTTTTAAAAAATTTCTTAAAAAATTAATAGACAATTTTTTAAATTTTTTTTCTTTTTTAGAGTTTCTCTATAATATTTTTTTAAAAAAATAACCAAGGAAAGTGTGTTGATTTTCTTTTTTAACTAATTAATTAAATTAAAAAACATCAAATATTTTTTTTTAAGATTCAAGCTTTGTGGATTCAACTTAAATACTAGTTCACGTTTTTTGTATTCACAAAGCTCTGTGAGTTAAATCTACGAAGCTTGAATATGAAAAATATATATATGTGATGTTATTTAATTTAATTGATTATTTAAGAAAGAAAACTGACGCACTTTTCTTGTTTTTTTTAAAAAAAAAGAAATGTAGAGAAACTCTAAAAAAATATTATTTAAAAAAAGTTGTTTGCTAATTCTTTAAGAATTTTTTTGAAAACAAACGGACAAACGGCGATATTAAAATAAAAATAAAGAATAAATATAAAAATAAAAAAAATATAAAATTAGTAATTGTGTTTACATGCCACATAAAAAATAAAGTTGAAAGATAAAAATAGAATAAATGCAAGATAAAGTGTCAACATAAAAAATAAAGTTAAGTTAGAGAGGTTGTGTATATATTTTTAATTGGTTTTTATGCCATGTCATGGCATAAAAAGTATACTCTCGCCGATTTTGTTTATTCTTTGGATAGAAGTATCAAAATGGAATATGGAAATTGATGTTGAAGGGTTAAAGTGGAACAAAGTTGAGTTGGAGTGCCAAAATGAAATTTAGGACCAAGTTTAAGGGGTTACATATGTGTTTGACCTAAAAATAAATAAACAACCCCTTTAACTTGCCCTCATTTTTTATTCTGACACAATATACTACTTTTGTTTCATTTTAGCCTTCAATTCTAATTTTTGTGTATCATTTAAATACAAATACTAATTTAGTAATTTTTTTTTAAATTTATACTCTTTATTTTCACTTTTTCATTGTATAATTGACATTTGTTCATTATTTTAAAAAATATCTTCTAAAAAATTAACGGATAAATTTTTTCTAAATTTTTTTTTCGAGTTTCTCTATGTCTTTTCTTGAAAAATAACCAAAGAAATTGTGTCGATTTTCTTTCTTAAACAATCAATTGAATTAAAAACACACATACACACACACGCACGCACGCACGCGCGCGCGCGCGCGCACACACATATATATATATATATATATATATATTTAATGTTCAAGCTATTTAGATTTAACTAAAATACTAGCTTTCTAATTTTTCTTTCAACTCAATACAGGTAAAAAGAACTCATCTTCAATACAAATTAAATTTTTTTTTGTTTATTGCTAATAACGCTGTTAAAGAAACATTAAACTTGATAGACTTCGTTGGGTTGTTATTGATTTTTTTTAAGAAAAAAAAATTGACGCACTTTTTGACGGTTATTTTTCACGCAATAATACAAAGAAATTCTCAAAAAGAAAATCAATTTTTTTTAAAAAATCAATGTCATCCGTCATTTTTTTAATTACAAAATCTAACATATGAACATCGATTTTTAAAATGCAAAATTGCAGTTGAAGAGCATATATAAAAATAATTTAAAAAAAATTTAAATGGTACATAAAAATATAGTTGAATGACTAAAATGGAACAACCAAAATAGAGTACCAAAATAAAAATTAAGGGCAAGTTAGAAGGGTTCTATATGTGTTTGGTCCCAATTAAATAATTATTGTGTGAAGTTTTAATCGCTAAATAAAATTTTAAATCTTTCGTAAAGAATTTTTTCTTTTTTCTTTTTACTTCAACAGATCCTATCTCATGTATAAAGAGTGCTGGTGTGAGGGTGATAAAAAATCAAAGAAGAAATAAAATTGAATTATTAAAAAATAAATAAATATTTTTTTAACTTTTACTCTCTTAGAAAAAGTGTGATGCACATACTGTTGCTACATCATTTAATTGTATTTAAATGATGTACTTTTAATGACGTTAAAATATTTATTTGAAACAAACTATAGTTAAAGTGTCAAAATGAGAAATTGTGTTAAGACCCCTTTGTGTATTTGGCCAAAAGGTTATTACAGTCTTTTTGTCATTTGTGCTCATTTTTGGGCCAAATTTTTGTGATTGCCCATATACCAATATACCATTAACCAATATTCACGGATGCTTTCACATTGGAAAAATGGCATTCCGTAATTTTCTCAAACACCAAACCCTGTGTTACTGAGTCAACTCCCTTATATACCCTCGTCTCCGACCAAACGCTTCTCTCTTTCTTCGCAAAATTCCGATCAGTTTTTCTCCCCGTTTCTCTGCACTCTTACAGAGTAAGAAGAAAAAATGGAAGATAAATCCATTCCATTTGAAACAAGTCACTCCTCATCAAACCCTGATTACAATCACGGATGGCAAAAGGTGACATACGTGAAGAAGCAGCAAAAAAAACAGCAAAAACTGTCGGATTCAAGCAAGATAACCGCCAATGGATCCGCCGTTCCCGGCGGCGATAATGTGTTTAAGTCGCTTGAGAAGCAGTCCGATGAACGCCGCAAGAGAATTGTGGCTCAGACGGCTGCGATATACGCCGTTGGAGATGCTCCGGTTAGATCGGCGCTGAAACACCGGTCGGACGATGAAGATGAGGATAGCGTTGCTGAAGGTGCTATAGGTAGTGCTAAGAATGGTGTGGCGGGGGAGAAGAAGAAGGACAAGGTAAAAAAGCCGAAGAAGCCGAAAATTACTGTTGCTGAAGCCGCTGTGAAGATTGATGCAGCTGATCTAGATGCTTTTCTCGCTGATATAACTGTAAGAGAAAATCTTGATCTATTTCCACGTCATTTCATTTTTCCATCCCCAAAAGGCAAGTGTTGACTTTTTCTATTTTATGAAGGTTTCGTATGAATCTCAGCAAGATATTCAATTGATGCGTTTTGCGGATTACTTTGGACGGTCATTTGCGGCAGTGGCTAGTTCGCAATTTCCGTGGTTGAAATTGTTCAGGGAGTCCCCGATCAGTAAAATATCAGATGTGAGTTTCATCGACTTTTGACGTTCATTTTCAAATATGAGAACTTTCGTGAGAAACAGTTGTTTTTCTTGGCGACATTACTATTTGGTTTCCTTTGAATAAATGTTTCGGCATGCTATGTCGTAGACGGAGATGCTAGTACTTAGGAAGCACCAGTGTTCTGATACAAAGTAAAAATGCTGCCTTTTGGCTCTCCACCTCTTTATAATTTGGATGTCTCCTACTGTTTGAAACAGTGTTGTGAAAGGAGATCGCCCTGTCGCCAATAGCGAGAGGTGAGGCAAGGCAACCCTTCATCGCCTTTTAGCTTTGTGGCGAGGCGATCTTCAAAAGGTGAGCCATGGCGACAATGGAGACTAAGGGGAGAGGCGAGAGGCGAGAGGCGAGAGGCGAGACGTGAGGAAGGCATCGCGTTTTGTATTTTCTTGAAAAAAGGCGACCGATTTAGGATTTTAAAAGTTAAAAAGTAATTTTAGGGTTTTCTTTTCAAATTTGAAGGTTGCACTCTTAGACTTAGACCGCGACTCCAGCCAATCGACTCAACTAGACTTCTTCGATAACTAGCCAGATTTTTCCGGTGACTCCAAAGTCCAACCAATACATATTTCTTTTAATTGCTTCTTTGTTTCTTCTTCAAATTTCTTCTTCCTGTGTTTCTTTTTCCTTTTTATTCTTTTGAGTTACTTATACCTATATTTTTTCCTCGCTATTTTGACTTTTGTTCCTTTTTTCTCATTCAAGGTCTAGACTTTTAGTATCTACTATCTATTTTTAGTTTTTGAATTGAAATATTTGCGAATATGATATTGATATTGAGATTTTGACTATCTATATATGCAATTAATTTTTTTTTTGGGTATGAATTGGTGTTGCACTTCAAAAAGGCAAGCGCTTTGCCGCTCGCCTCGCCTTGTAGCAAGGCAGACCCTTGTCGTCTTTCGCATTCAATTGAACTTTATGTTAATTTTTAGAGGAATCGACTTTGATAGTACCTTACCTATACTACTGAATATAAAACATTCCTTGTGTTTGTAAAGTGGATATCTTTAGTCTTAACCTTAACCATGCTTTCAACACTAACCATAAAATTCCCAATGATAACTTTAGCTGTTAAACCAAACGGGGGAAAAAAGATTGAAGGGAGAAATCTTTTCTCTTTGTTTCTATTTGTACTCTGATAACGTGGAATGTAGGCTTGCCCAAGCTGTACAAATTTTTTGAAATTTATTTCAGAAATTAGTAATAAGTTTATGTCTTAATTTTTAAAAGGAGAGAAGAACTTAAAAGATGAAACTCAAATGGTTTTGGAGCCGGTCTGAAATTTGCAAGCCAGAATG
>DF362907.1:25351-45847 GCA_000787875.1 Solanum virginianum
GGTCTGAAATTTGCAAGCCAGAATGGAAAAGAATAAGGACAAAAAAAAAAGAGAGAGAGAGTATTCTGGCATTTATGGATATAGCTGTTCAAGCCAAGAAACATAGGTTTTACTTCAATTTCATGTTCAGTGCTTTCCAACTTTTAAGAGGGAAAACACAATTTTATCAAGTAAAAATGAAGTTTATTTACCTGTAAGTCCAATTGGTTTTAGCAGTAGATAAGTTCCTGCTGGATGTGGATTAGATCTGCCACTAATTAGGATTATGTTTCTAGCAAATTGTGATTTCTATGGATTTTGGGTAGAATGGAAGAAGTTTGGGCAAGAAGGGGAAGAAGATGAGCATTTCTATGTTGAGAGGAGTTTTCACATGAATCTGCCATTATTTTAAACTCACTTTGAGAATTTTCCGTTTTGTTTTTAAAACACTTTGATGTTATGACTAAAGATATCCACTTTTACAGAAATAAGGGATGTTCTATTCAGTAGTATAGGTAAGGAAAAAATAATACTTACACCAACACATAAGGGACTATCTGAATCTACTACTATAAGTTTTTTTACATCAATTTAAGTTTTCAACTTTAACTTTATTATAAGTCTTTCACAACTACTTATTTTATTTTCATATCTAAAACTGCACATGATGGTGTGTTTTAGCCGTCAATGAAATTGGAATAAGGGGCCATGCAAGACTAGTATCCCGGCATAAGCAAAAAGTTAGATCATTTCTTCAGATCTACTTAAACTTTTGTGGATAGAGTTACCCATTACTTGTGGAGGATGCAGGTATGGTAAGATAGTGAGGTGCTAGCAAGTTAGCCTGGATACCACCATTATTAACTGAAATTTCTAGTGTAATAAGTTCAAAGCCTAGTAACAGGGTGTTGTGGAAAAAAGCAAGTATTAATTTGTAATATTCAGCTCATTATTACCGTTATGTTGAATTTGCTAATTTGCTGATCATTACATGATATTATATACTGTAAGCTTTGATTTCTTTCGTCTTTGGTCCATGAAATTTTGTCATTAGTCTTTATTGTTGCCAAGTGAAGTGGCATACTATCTTTCATGAAATTTATGGTTATTCACCCATGCAACAGCAGCTAGGTGCTGAGAGCTTTTCACATTCTTGATGGATCTCAATACAGGGAACTCAACTTATATTTATGCAATCTTTGTTGGTCATCTAGTTGCCAGTCAATGGTTTGCATCTTTTAGATCGATGCTCAATAACATGGTCAATGATAAAATATGCCTTGCTTCTTAGATCTATGAACTTGGTTTCTCTCAGTGGATTATTACTGAGTACATGATTTGTGTATGGTGTACATATGTAATGAATGGTTAACTATATATATATCTTATTGTGTTTAGGTATGAAGGTTTTAAGTTCCTTGTGCACAGAGTGATAATTGCTTTCAAACATTTAGTTGGCACCATATGTGATTGAAAGAGTAATAACTTTATTTACAACAATCAGGTTCCTGTTTCACATCTTCCGGAACCCGTTTATAAAACATCAGTGGATTGGATCAACCAACGTTCTTTTGAGGCTCTCGGATCGTTTGTGCTGTGGGCCCTGGACAGTATCCTTGTGGACTTAGCAGCCCAACTAGCAGGTTCTAAGGGCTCCAAGAAAAGTGGTCAACAAACATCGTCAAAATCTCAGGTATCCCCAGAGATTTTCTTTCAATTATTTGAATAACCTTGCAATTATGTATAGAGTCTTTAAGTTTATATATGGATGAGTCTGCCTGTTTATGTGTCCATGAATAAAAGCAAAGGCTTCATGCATTTGGAAGGGGATGCATCTATTTTTATTTGCTTTCCTCTTCTGGGATTAGGTATGTCACGCCCCAAATTGGGAAGGCACGACTGGAACCCAGTGCCTTAAAACCAAAACCAAACAATACACATGGGTCCTCAAGGACAAACTAAACCAAAAGAAAAGCAATGGAAACTTAGAGCCCATTTGGATTAGCTGAAAAAAACTGGCTTTTAAAAAGTTCTTCAAAAACACTTTTTGAAGTGCTGAAACTTATTTTAAAAACAAGCAGTTACGTGTTTGGATTAATGTGCTTAAACTGAGAAAAAGTTGTTAATGTGTTTGGTACCAAAGTGTTGTTAAGCACTTTTTTTTTAATCAAAATGTCTAAAATACCCTTAAACTATTACACATTATAAAGTGTTAATTATTATTCTAAATTTTTGTTTCTAAATTAGATTAAATTAGAATTAATTTATTTTAATTCATCTTCAATATAAATTGATTATATAAGTTAATTTATATGTCTAAGTACATATTATAAAATGTTAATTATTACTCTAAATTTTTGTTTCTAAATTAGATTAAATTAGAATTAATTTATTTTAATTCATCTTCCCTATAATTGATTATATAAGTTAATTTATATGTCTAAGTTATTTTTAATATTTAAAATAATATACAACAACAACATACCCAGTGTAATCCCAGAAGTGGGGTCTGGGAAATATTTAAAATAATATAATTTAATAAAATACATGAAATATTTGAGTTTTTTTTAATTATATTTGTAATACGTAATGGCTAGATTTCTTCTTTACCATAAATAATTTATAAAAAGAATAAAATAAGGATAAAATAATTTTGAAGAAAAAAAAAGAAAGAAAGAACAAGAAAAAGAAAAAAAATGGAAGAAAAGAAAAAACAGGAAGAAGGAAAAAAATGGAAGAAAGAAAGAGCAAGGAAAAAAAAAAAGAGCAATTTTTTTTTTTAAAAAAAAAAAAAAGAAAAAACAGGAAGAAGGAAAAAAATGGAAGAAAGAAAGAGCAAGAAAAAAAAGAAAGCGCAAAATTTTAAAAAAAATGAAAGAGAAAAATAGAAAAAAAAATAGAAGCAAAATAATATTAGAAATTATAAGCAAATATTAAGGATAAAAAAGTAAATTTATTGGTCAAACATAAATGACTTTTAAGCTAAAAAGAAAAAAGTAGGGGGGGACCAGATTCTAACTTTTGACTTATTTTAAGTTTTTTTAACTTATTTTAAGTTATTTTAGGATTTGCCAAATACTTCCAAAAGCTAAAAGAGCTTAAAAGCAGGTTTGACCAACTTTTAAGCTCATCCAAACACCCTCGTAGAAGGTTACCAAATGAAATACAAGTTTATCTGGGCCTTAGCCACAACTAACAACAAGGACCACATGGCCACAACCAACTTACAAGACCCATAACAGACGTCTACAAACCTCTAAGATGAAAAGCCACTAACAGTTGGTCTGGACAGGCCCTGACATACCAATCAGCTACACAAAACAATACTAGACTCCAAACTTGACAACTTCAGAAAGAATGGATTGTTCCAATCATTAGCTGAACTCGACTACACACACAAGGATCCTTGTCAACTTGATAACCTGCAGACATGAATGCAGCGCCCTTAGGCAATAGGGATGCTAATACGAAATAATGCACCAAGCATGTAAGGCAACAAAATAATATAACTGAAGCTGAAACATAGTAAGAAAGCCATAACCTAAATAGAATCAACAACTCACTAAATAACTCTACCTGCTATTTTGTTTCCATCTCCCCTATCCTTGACTCAAATCACATAAATAATCAATAGTTCTACCGCGCACAACCACCTATTCGATCTCCCATACGCTTGGCAGGTGCCAACCACAATTGCATGATAATGAATGCAATGTAATGCAGTACCATCAGAACAGAATCAACTACAACCACAAACAACCTTACTTGCCCCTCCCTGAGGACATCAAACGTAGCAACTACAGTTAGAGCAACTTGTTTTCGGCAACAACTTGCTGCCGGTAGCTCAAAGCTAAATCTACCTGCATCTGCCCCATCTCATGTCACCACTATACCATTAACATATCAAGCCTCAAAAATTCTGTACTTAGTTGAAATTAACAACTCAAGCGATAGTACACAACAATATGGAATGCAATGCGGTGTGGTGTAGGTAAACATCTCGATCCCAACCTCAAGGACATGAATGTATGTGGTGTAGGCTAACATCCCGATCCTAGCCTCAAAAGGGCATGAATGCAATGCATATGAAGAATTGTGGGAAAACAACACGAACATCGTGCCACAACAGTTTCAACAAACCCAACTGTTCATACAAATAACATACCTAGTGAAATCTCATCTGCGGACTATTTTCAGATTGCCCTCGAAGTATCCACCCCAAGTAAAAGAGGAAAACAATAAATATAGAATAACAACTAAAATGGAAAGCAATGTCACTTTTACATGGAAAAATAATAGAAGTAGCAGAATAATCGAAGAGCAGTAACAACACAATCATAATAGCTCGACTAATTCTATGACAGACCTAAGAATCGTCACAAGGCAAGACAACATCCTACCCCTACTAACCACCTATCTTAATACACGACCTCTTCTTCTTTCTATTTAATCTCATGTCCTCGGCGATATGAAGTTGCGCCATATCTTGTCTATTCACCTCTCTCCAATATTTTTTGAGTCTACCCTTACCCCTTGCGATACCTTAAATCCAATCTCTCGCACATCCTAACTGGGGCGCTGACACACCTCCTCTGCACATGCCTAAATCATCTTAGTCTTGCTTTTCTCATCTTATTTCCCCAAATACCACTACCATCTTCTCTCGAATAACCCCATTCCTAGTCTTGTCACTCACTCACTCCTAGTATATCCTCCCATCTTCTCTTGAATAACTCTATTCCTAATCTTGTCACTCCTAGTATATCCACACATCCACCTCACTATCCTCATCTTCCCAACATGCATGTTTTGAACATGTGGGTTTTTGACTGACCAACACTCAGCCCCATATAACAAAGACGGTCTAATCATCATTTTGTAGAACTTACCTTTAAGTTTACTCCAGAGGCAAAACTCTATTTTACTCATGCTGTCCCAATGCGATGCATGATATCATCATCAATGTTCCCGCTACGCTGGAAAACCCAATCATTAAGCATGCAAATCATGTTTGGGCCATCAAAGCCACCATGATATCTGAAAAACCTACCAAAGAAAACAATGACTCCCAATAGTTCACGTAAAACAGTTATGCTTTAGCACACAACTCTTGCTTGGGCTATCGACGCAACCTTGATATTTAGGAAAACACGTAAAAGAATGAACACATATATACACAAAATAGCAATCCCACAAGTAACCCGTACCTCCTCCACCACGACTGATTGGACAATCACCGGGATCCGATAATTACAATAATATATACAACCATCTTCTATCCTTTGCTCGACATGGGACTAACATCAGCAATTATGAATTCCTAACAAAAAATAACACCAACTCTATTGAATAGGAGTTTTTAACAAGTTTAACACCAATAACCATTTAGAGGCATCTAACAACCGACTTTTCTATACCATGCTAGACTCAAAAAACCATGCCGAAAAAAAAAAGGAAGAAAGGAATAGCATTCACATACCTCAAATTTGAACTTGAATAACTTTGATGTAGATAATTGATTTTCTTGAGGGATCAAATATTGCATCAGATTATTTTTCCAACAAAACCCACCCCCCAATGGAACCATATGTGTGCTTATACAATTTTAGCGTCTTGATAACTTGATGCTTGAAAGTGAAAGAGGGAACAAAAGTTGAAGAAATTAAAAATCAGGCCAACTACCGTAAATACTCAAATCAAGCTTCTTCCAACTAAAACATATATGTACATAAATATGTATAGAAGTATAGTGCACGTAGAACAGTACTTTGCCTTCCTAAATAGTGAATAAAGAAAGTGGTTTACATATATATAGCATTACACCGTCCTTATGAAGAATTTGGATGATTTACAATATTTAAATGCTAATTAATGGTTAGATGATAAGTGGCACCACCACATTAATAGAATTGGGGTCAACTCCCCTCACCTCCACGTGGAGTGGAGGTGGCAAAACCATCTCAAATTTTCTTACCCCGTTATGTATGTATAATGTATTCGCGTATTGCGAAGGCTCGTGGTAAAATATATAGAACTTTTTGAATATATCGCAATTAATAAACCATTATTTCAAATAAGGCCTTTCTCATATAATAATAATTATTTCGACATATCTAAGACTTGCTATCTCTTGTAACTCTTGTAATAATAAATGCATACACAACTATATTATAACTGAAGAATTTTCATAAATAGGTAAGACATTTTTGGTAGAAACTAATAATATATATTCTACAACAACAACAACATACTCAGTAAAATCCCACAAGTGGGATTTCTATCAAATTTAAAACCAATATTTCTGAACATAAGCGATGTTGATATAAAACTTTCAAAGTAAGGCTCATAAGCATTTGACACAGGATAAAGAACAACCGTAAACATCCAGGATGTTACAAGGTAGCAAAAGGTAAAGCAGATAGAGAAATCCTGAGAAGAAAAGGAAGAGAAAAAGATTTAATCAGTTTTGTGATAGTAGTAGGAATGCCAAATCTAGTCTCCATTTACTGTAAGTTGTAGAGTTAGGCAGAACCAAATGGCATAAGACAAGAAGGGAAGAGGGTTAAATTACTTTTCCTTAAAAAGGTAGATATGTGCTCTCAAGGTCATACATTTAGTGTCACAGTGAACAGAAGTGATTTGCACTGTTATCTGATTATTATCTTTTTGATAAAGTTAATTTTCCCTAGTAAATTTTCGCCCGCTTATGTGACATGATCACTGTGTATAGTCTCTCTCAGTTTAGATTTGTCACATAGGGATGAAATTGATCAAACCAAGCGAGCGGTAAGTAAAAGAATCACTGCAGCTAGTTTGTATATTGATCAAGGATGAATTATTAGTGATGCCAAACCAAAAAAAGATTCCTGAATTAGTTGAACTTAAATAAGTTGTAGGTAAGATTAGCAACACCATCCACTCACAAAGTCAGAGTACAATTCCTTTGTCATGGTTATTGTAATCAACTCAATTACATAAGGGTGAAATTGAGATTTTGTCACATAAGGATGAAATTGATCAACCCAAGCACTCGAGCGGTAAATAATTGAATCACTGCAGCTAGTTTGTATTTTGATCGCGGATGAATTATGTAGTGATGCCATACCTAAACAAGATTCCTGAATTAGTTGAACTTAAATAGGTTGTAGGTAAGATTAGCAACACCATTCACTCACAAAATCAGAGTACAATTTCTTTGGCATGGTTATTGTAATCAACTCAATTTCCATAACATGCTTGTTTGCTAAATATTTTGACATCCTGGGCTAATACTTGTGCAACAAATTACTATATTGCAGGTTGCCATGTTTTTAGTTTTGGCAATGGTACTACGACGAAAGCCTGATGTTTTAATCACCATACTCCCAACGCTTCGGGAAAGCCCAAAGTATCAAGGGCAAGACAAACTTATAGTTATTGCATGGATGATAGTCCAGGTGATGCAGAGCTCTACTGTTTATTAGAACTGCTCTTTATTTCTTCTGCACCTTATATTGGCTTCTTAACATCAAATCTGATACTCTGGTACAGGCCTGTCAGGGCGATCTCTGCGTTGGATTGTACTTGTGGGCACACCATACCTTGCCTTTAGTTGGTGGAAAATCAGGTTCCAATCCACAGACACGTGACTTGATATTGCAGGTGGTAGAAAGGTCTGTAACTTTTGATTGTGCCTCTTGTTACACTTTTGTCTGCTTTGCACCATGGTACATGCTAGTTCTTCTTTTATTATTATTATTATTATTATTATTATTATTATTATTATTATTATTTTTATTTTCAGGATTCTCTCTGCTCCAAAAGCTCGTACAATTTTAGTAAACGGGGCTATTAGGAAAGGAGAGCGTCTGATGCCACCTTCATCACTTGACCTGCTTCTACGAGTTACTTTCCCCGCTCCTTCTGCGCGAGTCAAGGTGTGTGTAAGCAGTTGTCTGACTTCTACTCCTATTTGTAGTGGATCAGGTGAATTTTGCTTGTTTTCTAGTTTCTTAATTCTTTCAATTTCAGGCAACTGAAAGGTTTGAGGCAGTATATCCCACTCTTAAGGAGGTTGCGCTTGCTGGTTCCCACGGAAGCAAAGCAATGAAGCAAGTTTCACAACAGATACTTCCACTAGCTGTAAAGGCAGTTGGAGGAGGTATATCTTTTACTTGAACTGATTTCTCTTAGATTTTTAGATTGTAGAGTGACTGGTATGCAAGGATTACCCTTGGCTCTTCTGCAGGCAATCCAGAACTGTCTCGAGAGGCAACAAACATATTCAATTGGTGTTTGACCCAGAGCGCTGACTGTTATAAGCAGTGGGTATGAATTATACACCCACTCGGCTTTTTTGTCAAGTCCTATGCATAGCGTTTTTGTAAAATATATAGGAGAGAAGTTCTTCAGATTTTCCTAATCAGGTTTTTGTCTTTTTTTCTTTTTTTTTTTGGAACAGGACAAGATTTACCTGGATAACATAGAAGCAAGTGTTGCAGTGTTGAGAAAGCTCACTGAGGAGTGGAAGGAGTTATCAAGGAGACAGTCTTCTCTTGAGGCTTTGAAGGAGGCTCTCAAGAGTTTCAGACAAAAGGTAGTTTCTGTATTTTGTTGTTTGCTTTTTCGGTTTCCCTTCTTGGGTAGGGGTCTTAGTCCTACTTGGGGAGTTTCTTAGTTGAAGTTTTTGAGTCCAAGCATCTGTCTTAGTCCCAGGCCATTTAGGTTGGTTGTTTGGGGGTTACATCTGCATGCTGCAGTAGTTGCTAGTTTTACATTTGCTCCAAACTCATAAAAGTCTGACTATTTTGTTTCACTTTTGCTTGTAGAATGAGAAATCATTAACTGGTGGAGTGGATGCGCACCAATCACACTTCAGAGATGCAGACAAGTACTGTAAAATGTTGTTAGCAAGACTGTCCCGTGGACATGGGTGTCTGAAAGGGATTGGTGTTGTTCTTTTGGCTATGGCGGTGGGAGGTGCTATTGTGTCACAGAACTTGGAGGGTTGGGATTGGAACAAGTTTTCAGTTTTTCTTAATGTCCCACAGTCCTAAGTAATCTGCACCAGATGAGCTGGACATGGAGTATTCTTTTTTAACAGTTCATGGCCTCAGCAGCAAATGGAAAAATTGGTTCACAGAACTTAAAATAATTTTGGAGAAACAGGTAGCTACTGAACCTGAACTTGGAGATATAGGGCCACTTATATTAATCAAAGGATGAGTCATGTTTAATTTATTAAAGACTTGTTTTGACCCGTCTGTTAGTTTAAGGGTGGCAAGCATCTTAGATGTTAATCAGTTTTCAACGTCTTTCAGTTTAAGCAAATTGGTTATTACCAGAATACGGATGTAATACGGGTATGAAAGAATCGAAAAAGGATTTAATAATTGGTAGGTTGAGTATTTCAACTTATTTGCATGTGAAACTTCATTCTGGCTTTTTGTAGATTAAAGTGCTTAACCGGGATGTTTTTGCTTTATTACTTTCAGGTGTTTTTATCCTATTGGATTTCTTTAGAAAGTTCAAAATTTATTGCCACTTGTCATAATATTTATTTTCAATTGTCTTATGCCCTAAGATGAAACGTGGTATTCAATTGTTCTGCTCTATTAAACAAGAGTTGATGAATAAGGTACTTCATAAAGTTGAAAACGGCAACAGCGACAGTTCTAAATCTTCGAGTAGACCTTAGGACTGATTAATTATAAAAAGAGATAATAGAAAACACTTTGATTCTATTTGTGATTGGTTTGCCAAAGACTAGAAAACACTTTGATTCTATTTGGGTTATTGTTGATAGAATGACAAAGTTGAATCGTCCCAAAAAATGTGCTTCAGAAATGTCCATAATCATAATTTTCATATATATAAAAATTCATGTGTGATATTGAAAATTTGACTTCATATTCTCGATCAAGGGGCAAAATTGAGTGAAAAATGGGTATAACCCGGATTTTGGAAGACTCGTAGCGAAAAATAATTTTTGCTAATTTTTGTAAAACAATGTTTGTCCGCGCCCAAGTCGCGACGCACCTGAAGCACGGATCAGTGTTGTTTGTTTCTCCGCAACGGGTTCGCGTTGCGGACAAGATGCAAACCAGTTCAATATTTTCCGTGGTTTTTCTATTTCTGCCAAGGGCATTGGGGTCATAGTCCAATGCCCACTTATGCGTGAAAACACCCATACTTAGTCATTTTCAACTATCACTCAAAACCCTCATAAAAACCTCTCCAAGACATAACCAAATATCTCATTCAAATTTCAAGAATTTCAAGCTTAACTTTGAAACTCAAGGATTCTCTTCAAGCTCTAAGTTCTCTTCAAGTTCATCTCAAGAAAACCCAAGTTTGAGGTATGTGAGTTTCATCCATTGGGTCCTTTCACCCATCGAGCCCAATCATCCTTTTTATAAAAAATTGCATGTTTTCAAGTTGTATCATCTATGGGTATCTCTTATATGGATTTTGATTATAAATTATGATGGAATTTTTTGAAATATTTATTGATTATGCAGGTCTATCTATTTCAAGCTTATACCATGAATTGGTTTTGTCTATTGAAATTATGCACGTTTTGAGATATGAAACTATGATCTATTATGAGATTTGATGATAGATTTCAAGGTACCCTACATGAGGGTTTTAATATATGTTGGTGGATTGATTTGCATTGAGTTTTCTCATATTATTTCACTCTTGAATTGCCTGATTTTGAACAAGCATTATGAACCAAGCAAGTGTTTTATAAAATGTCATGACAAGGTTTCTCAAGTTATTGATGATCTATTACATGATTTATAAGTCAAGTGACTTTGTGATGATTAAGGGCTTGCGTGTTTGTATTGAATTCATGAGAAATATCTATGATGTTGCAAGTAGACCACACCTTGTTGAGGGGTTGACATGCCTCAGTCATCTTGTTGAGAAGGTGACATGCCTCAATCACCTTGTTGAGGGGGTGACATGGCTCAATCACCTTACAAGGGGTGATATGCCCCAATCACCTTATAAGGAGGGTGACATGCCTTAGATTCCAAGTAGTAGTTAGCTTGGTCTATGTTGGTTAAGGTCTCTTCCCACACATGTATTATGTTCTATGCAAGTTGAATGATTTTTACTTCAAGCATTGACCATGTGTGCCATATTAAGATTTCACTTATCTATTGCTTATTACTATGCATTTTGACTTTATTAGCTTATGTTTTGTTGCATTGCATCCTACATACTTAGTACATTTAAATGTACTACTGCATACTCTATGCCTACATGATATTGCCATCTAGGGACCGGAGCACCATTTGATCATCCTCCACATAGCTAGTACGATCCTTTGAAGCAAGCTTTGGTGAGTTCTCAAGTCCGAGGACACTATCTTTATTACTCTTGCTATTTTGAGATTTTTTTATGTTGAACACTTGTTACTATGAGGTGAGCCCGGAAAGAGTCTTGGCCCTCGCTCCATTCCATGTTAGAGGTGTTGTTGGATATTATGATGCTATTCGACGTGTCACGTCTAGGTCCTAGGCTTGGATCGTGAAAAACTTGGTATCAAAGTATTCGGTTGTTAATGATCCTCGAAATCCAACACACTGCGTCGATTAGAGTCTTATTCATGGTTGTGAAGTGCGCCACAACTATGAATGAGAGGCTATGAGGCGTTTTAGGAAATGTTTCACTTCTTCATGGTCTATATCATGCTTTAGATGTAAGCACAAGGCTTTTCCCCTAACAAATACTCTTTGCTCTTCTAGATCATGCCGATTCCAAAAGGGAGACTAAGGAGAGCAAGTACACCCCAGGAGTAACTGCCCCTCCTGCTCCTCAAGCTTCTCAAAGTAGACAACAGTCCTACTCCGATGTGAGGAGAAGAGATCTTGAATTTAAGGTTGATGATTTTGATTTACTTGAAAGTCTCACCCACGAAGGGTGTGGTTTTGGCAAGAAATGAAAATTAAGCCCAAGGGTTTGTGGGTCCTTATAAAGTTTTGAGGAGAGTGCATAAGGTTGTATGTGAGTTGGAGTTGCCGATGGAGATGCATATGGTTCATCCGGTCTTCAAAGTATCCATGTTAAGAAAGTATGTGGGTGACTCAAGTGCTATAGTGCCCTTGGATGTTGTGGGTGTCATAGAAGATAATTTGACCTATAAGGAGGTCCTAGTGGAGATTTTGGGTAGACAATTGAAGAGGTTAAGAAAAAAAGATCTAGCTTCCGTCTAGGTCCTTTAGAGAAACCAACAAGTTGAAAGTGTCACATGGGAAGCCGAGGCGGACATAAGAAAGTGATATCCATATCTCTTCCACTCTACTCAAGTCGAAGGTACTAATTTAAGTCCCCTATATGATTTCAAGTCTTAAGTTTTAGCCCTTATGTCATTTTGCATGCATTCATGTTCATAGTAACAAGTTTATGGTTGTTTTTGATACTCATGTTGGGACTTTTTGAAAATAATGTTTAAATGCATCTGTTGCATTCATGTCGGGCTGAAATCTTTGATTACTTTTGTTATGCACGTTTCTTTGACATTCAGGGACGAATCTTTGATTACTTTTGTTGAGGGGGTGACATGCCTCAATCACCTTGTTGAGGGGGTGACATGCCTCAATCAACTTGTTAAGGGGTTGACATGCCTCAATCACCTTGTTAAGGGGTTGACATGCCTCAATCACCTTACAAGGGGGTGACATGCCTCAGATTTCAAGTAGTAGCTCGCTTGGACTACGTTGGTTAAGGTCTCTTCCCACACATGTGTTATCTTCTATGCAAGTTGAATGATTTACAAGCATGTTTTACTTCAAGCATTAACCATGTGTGCCATATTGAGGTTTCACTTATCTATTGCTAATTACTATATATTTTGACTACACTGGCTTATGTCTTGTTGCATTGCATCCTACATACTTAGTACATTCAAACGTACTAATGCATATTTTATGCCTACATAATATTACCATGTAAGGACCGAAGCACCATTTGATCATCCTCCACGTGGCTAGTACGATCCTTTGAAGCAAACTTTGGTGAGCCCTCAAGTCCAAGGACACTAGCTGTAAGGATCGGAGCACCATTTGATCATCCTCCACGTGGCTAGTACGATCCTTTGAAGCAAACTTTGGTGAGTCCTCAAGTCCGAGGACACTAGCTTTATTATTCTTGCTATTTTGGGACTTCTTTATGTCGAACATTTGTTACTATGAGGGTGAGCCCAAAATGTATCTTGGCTCCCACTCCATTCCATGTTAGAGGTGTTGTTGGATATTATGATGTACTTATGCTTGAGCTTGACTCTTTTATGATTTAATGATTATCAAAGACTTCCCTTAGTCCCGCTTCACCTTTTTATTATATCTTTTGTTGTTGTTGAAACGACCCCAAAAAGTGCCCAAAAATGTGCCTCGAAATGCCCAGAATTTTAAATTCCATATATCTCAAAATCTGTGCACGATATCAAAAATTCAACTTTATATTCTTGTTCAAGGGGTCAAAATTAGGGGGGAGAAGGGTCTAACCTCGATTTAAGAGAAAATGATTAGCAATTTTATTTTTTATAATTTTTCTTATCCAGAATCGATCTGTGATAGTGTCGCGATTCACAACTGTCATGGACATGTATTAATTTTTCCTCTGCGATAGGTCCGCATCGCAGACTAGACGCGAACTTATGTATTTTGTTGCTAGTGATTTTTATCTCGGGCCAAGGCCTTTGGGTCTTGGGCCTAAGTGTTTCCAAACGTATTTTTACCTATACTTAGCCATATTTCACCATCATATCATCCTAAACATTTCCCAATACCGTCTAAAACACTTAGCCATATTTTTCACTCCCAAATTCAAGTCTCAAAACCCTTATCCGAAATTTAGGATTTTCTTCAAGCTTCAAGCCTCCATTTTCAATCTTCATCAAGAGCTTCCTCAAAGCTAAGGTATGTAGATGTTAACCATTGCGTTCTTCCACCCATGGTGCCCTAATCTCCTTTTTACTCAATTTGCATAATTTAAAGTTGATTTTACAACTGGGTTTACTAGCATGAACATGTCTTTGAACTATGCTAAAGCTATGTAAAGTTTTGCTATGTTTTGAGCTATAAATCTTGGATTTATTGTAAGATTTGATGAGGGGCTTTGATGTATATTGCTTCAGGGTGTTGCAAGTTGTTTATTGATGGTTTTATGATGGATTTTCTTGCTTGATTTCCTCTCTATATTTCATGATTTTATACTAGCATTACACACCCGTGTTTGATAAAATGTCCAGATATGCTTTCTTGAGGAATTGAAGGTCCAAAGCATGAGATATGATATGATTGATGTTATGATGATGAAAGAAGCTTAGATATATGATATAATCTATATAAAGTATTGCATTAGACCATGCCCGATCCGAGGGAACTAAGAGCCCGAATAACCTTATCGAGGGGTTTGTACCTTAATAACCGAGGTGGAGGTTTGTACTCATCAACCATGTGAGGGATTTGTACTTCGCCACCAAGGTGATAAGGTGAAATTATCATCAACCATGTGAGGGGTTTGTACCAAACCACTAGGGTGATGGGGTAAAACCATCATCAACCAACCAAGGGGTTTGTACTTTAGAAATCTAGCTTGGTCTCTTCTACACATATGATATCCTATCTGAGCATGAGTTACTTATGCATGTTTTACTTATGCATTGATCATACATGCCATATTGTTATATTATATCTATTGCCTATTGTTATGCATTTTGATTTTGATGCCTATCTCTTGTTGCATTGCATCCTACATACTTAGTACATTCAAACGTACTAACACATACTCTTGCCTATATGATATCACTATGTAGGAACTGATGCCCAAGTTGATCATCCTCTTTCTCCAAGTTGGTAGATCGGTACTACTCAAGCTTTTTGGTGAGTCCTCTACTTCGAGGACCTTAGTCTATGTTGCTCTTATGATGTATTGAGACATTCTTCTTTATGTTCTATTTTGACTATGAAGGTGAACCCGGTTGCATTGTCTTGGCCCCCACTCTTATCTAAGTATTAGAGGTGTTTGTTGGATAATTTATGTACCTATGATATGAGTTTTGACTCTTGTCTCTTGATTATGATTTTTATGCAAACTTTCCCCTTAGTCCCTTTGCCCCTATTCTTATGCCTTATGCCATTTATATGCTTTCGCAACCAATGATGTGTAATGACAAGTTAAGAGGCTTGTTTGGGATTCTTTTAGGTTCCCTATTTGCTGTGTCACGTCTAGGCCCTAGGCTTGGGTCGTGACAAACTTTGTGTCAGAGCACTAGGTTGATAAATCCTCAGTGTTCAACACACCATGTCGATTAAAGTCCTATTCATGGTTGTGAAGCTCTCCATGACTATGAATAGGAGGCTATGAGACATTTAGGAAATGTTTCCCTTATTCATGTTCTAAGTCGTGCTATAGAGTTGTGGTAAGTTTTTCCCTCTAACGATTATTCTTTGCTATACTAGATCATGCCAAATACTAGAGGAAGAAGGGGCCAAACTCCGAGGAGTAACCTACCAATGGTGTGTCGGGGATACTCTCACTGTGCTTGCCCAAGTTATGGCTAATCAAGTCAATCAAGGGGCCCAATCCCCTCATGTTACTACCCTGGGAGCTAGGATAAAGGACTTCATGAGGATGAATCCTCCAGTGTTCTATGGGTCAAAGGTGGATGAAGATCCACAAGAGTTCATCGATGAGATTTACATGATTTTGAATATCATAGGAGTTGGACCGAATAAAAAGGCAGAGTTGGCACTGTACCAACTCAAAGGGGTAGCCCAAATATGGTGTGACCAATGGAAGGGGGAGAAAGGAATTGGTAATGTGGTGCTTTGGGAGGAGTTCAAATTTTCTTTCCTTAATCGATTTTTCCCTCTTGAGCTTAGGAAAGCTAAGTAGGTGGAGTTTATGAACTTGAAACAAGGTGCTATGAGTGTGAGGGAGTAGGCCCTCAAGTTTAATCAACTTTCAAAGTATGCTCCTCATTTGATGGCCGATCCTAGATCTAGGATGAATATGTTGGTGATAGGGGTCTCCGACTTGGTAAGTGAAGAATGCCAATCCGCCATGCTAATTAGTTACATGGACTTGTCTCAGTTGATGACCTATGCCGAGCAAATGGAGGAAGAGATATTGAGGAAGAGGAGGGGCCATGAGGCCAAGAGGGCTCGATATGAGGGTAAATTCCAAAAGGGTGCTAGATTTCATCAAGGCCAAGAGTCTTCTCATGCTACTAATAAAGGGTTTGCCAATGATTTCCCTAGGTCTCAAAGTGTTGGTGGTGTGGTTCCTATTGATATGTTACCCAAATGTGGAAGGAGCCATATAGGCCCATGTTTGAAAGGTTCTAATGCATGCTTTGAATATGGACAAGAAGGTGGATTGTCCAAGAGAACGTGGCAAGGGCCAGGGTTGTTGCCTTGTGACCTTGTTGAATTAGACATGGTAGATTTTGATGTCACTCTTGGGATGTATTGGTTGTATGCCTACTATGCGTCTATTGTAGAACTCGTAGGGTCAGGTTTCAATTCCCTAATGAACCCGTCCTTGAGTGGGAAAGTCAAGATGTGGTGGTCAAGGGTAGATTCATTTCTTGCATTAAAGCCGGTAAGTTGATCTCTAAGGGGTGTCTTTACCATCTGGTGAGGGTTAGGGTTGTGAAGTCTAAAGTCCCTTCTATAGAGTCGATTCCGATTCTAAATAAGTTCCTTAATGTCTTCCCAAATGATCTTCCCGGTGTCCCTCCCAAAAGAGAGATAGATTTTGGCATAGATCTCCTTCCTGATACTCAACCCATTTCTATTCTCCCTTACCGTATGGCCCCGACAGAGTTGAAGGAGTTAAAGGAACAATAGCAAGATTTTTTGGAGAAGGGATTTATTAGGCCTAGCCAATCACCTTGGGGTACTCCGGTGTTTTTTGTAAAGAAGAAGGATGGGTCACTTAGAATGTGCATTGACCACTGGCAACTCAATAGGGTCACCATCAAGAATAGGTATCCTCTTCCAAGAATTGATGATTTGTTTGACCAATTGCAAGGGGCTAGCTTTTTCTCTAAGATTGATCTTCGGTCCGAGTATCATCAAGTGAGGGTGAAGGAGTGTGATATTCCCAAGTCAGCCTTTCGGACTAGATATGAGCACTATGAGTTAGTTCTGAGGTCTTTTGGGTTGACCAATGCACCATCCATCTTCATGGACCTAATGAATAGGGTCTTCAAACCCTACATTTATTCCTTTGTTGTGGTTTTCATTGATGATATTTTGATCTATTCACATAGTAGGGAGGAGCATATGGGGCATTTGAGGGTTGTGTTGCAAAGATTGAGAGAGTAGAAATTGTATGCCAAAGATGACAAGTGTAAATATTTGTTGAAGGAGATTGCGTACTTAGGTCATGTGATGTTGGGGGATGGTATAAAAGTGGATCCTAAGAAAATCGATATGATTAGGAATTGGCCCAGACCATTGACCCCATCGGATATTAAGAGCTTTTTGGGCCTAGTGGGTTACTATAGAAGGTTTGTGAATGGGTTCTCCTATATTGCTTCCCCTATGAAAAAATTAACTCAAAAGAAGGTTAAGTTTATGTGGACCGATGAGTGTAGAGGAGCTTCCAAACATTGAAAGACAAGCTTATGTCTGCTTCTGTATTGTCATTTCCGCATGGTCTTGGGGGATTTATGGTGTATTGTGATGCTTCCTGGGTTGGTTTGGGTTGTGTATTGATGGAAAATGGGAGGGTCATAGCTTATGCTTCTAGACAACTCAATGTACATGAAAGGAACTACCCTACCCATGATCTAGAGTTGGCCGCCATTTTGTTTGCATTAAAGATTTGGTGTCACTACTTTTATGGGGTGCATGTGGATGTGTTCACCGATCATAAGAGCCTTCAATATGTCTTCACTCAAAAAGATCAGGAAGAGATTGGTGATGATGGTGTTGTTATTGATGATGGGTCTAAGTCTTCATTGGTTGATGACGTGATAGAAAAACAAGATCTGGACTCTTCCTTACTTGAATTGAAGGCCTTGGTGAAAGAGGGCAAAGTAGAGGATTTCTCTCAAGGGGAGATGGGGTCCTTAGGTATCAAGGTAGGTTGTGTGTTCCTTGTGTTGATGGTTTGAGGGAGAAGATCCTTGTTGAGGCCCATAATTCGTCTTATTTTATCCACCTTGGTTCCACCAAAATGTATAGAGACTTGAGGGATGTGTATTGGTGGGGAGGCATGAAAGGGACATTGCCAAATTCATTTTTGGTTGCCATAGTTGTTAACAAGTCAAGGCCGAGCATCAAAGGCCGGGTGGCCAAACCCAAGACATAGAGATTCCTACTTGGAAGTGGGAGGTGATTAATATGGATTTCAACACTAGAAAAGATTTCGATTCCATTTGGGTTGTGGTTGATAGATGACAAAATTAGCTCATTTTCTACCGGTTAAGACTACATGTGGGGCTGAACAGTATGCAAGGTTTTACATCCATGAGTTGGTGAGGTTACATGTCCCTTTGTCCATCATATTGGATCATGGTGCACAATTCACTTCACACTTTTGGAGGTCTTTTCAAAGGGATCTTGGTATAAAAGTTCACCTCAGTATGGCCTTCCACCCTCAAACGGATAGCCAAGCTGAAAGGACAATTCAAACCCTTGAAGATATGATTAGAGCATGTGTATTGGAGTTGAGGGGTAGTTGGGATGACCATTTACCTTTGATTGAGTTTGCCTACAATAATAGCTATCACTCTAGCATCGGTATAGCTCCTTTTGAGGCTCTTTATGGGAGATGTTGCATATCATCGATTAGTTGGTTTGAGGTTGGAAAGGTGTCTTTATTGGGATCGGATCTTGCTATGAAGGCTCGTGAGAAGGTTAGAATGATTAGAGAAAGGTTCAAAACAACCCAAAGTTGTCAAAAATCCTATGCCGATATGAGAAGAAGAGACCTCAAATTCAAAGTGCGTGATTGGGTTTATTTAAAAGTTTCTCCAATGAAAGGTGTTGTCCATTTTTGTAAAAAGGGGAAGTTGAGTCAAAGATATGTTGGTCCTTATGAGGTGATAAAGAGGGATGGCAAGGTAGCTTATGAGTTGAAGTTGCCTAGTGAAATGAATTTGGTTCATCCGGTGTTCCATGTCTCTATGTTGAGAAAATGTGTTGGTGATCCTAATGCTATTGTGCCTCTTGATGCTGTGGGTGTTGTTGAGGATAACTTAACATATGAGGAGACTCCGGTTCAGATTTTGAATAGGCAAGTGAAGAGATTGAGGAACAAGAAGGTGACATCTGTTAAGGTCTTTTAGAGGAACCAACAAGTCGAAAGTGCTACATGGGAGGCCGAGGCCGACATGCAAAAGTGGTATCCTTATCTCTTCCGCTCCATTCAAGCCTAAGGTACTAACTCTAAGTCTCTATATGAATTCAAGTCTTATGTTGCAGCCCTTATGTCATTCATATGCATTCATGTTTAAGTTGACAAATTTATGATGATTTTACACTTATGTTGAGGTTTTGAAAATGGTGTCTAAATGTAATGTTGTATTCTTATTGGGGCTGATTTATCCTTAATTACTCTCATTTTGTTCATCTCTTTTACATTCGGGGTAATGCTGCATTCTTGTTGGGGCTGACTTGTTCATGATTACTCTTGTCTTGTACGTCTCTTTTACATTCGGGGATGAATGTTTCCAAGGGGGAGAAATTGAAACGACCCTAAAAAGTGCTCGAAAATGTGCCTCGAGATGTCCAAAATTTTAAATTCCATATATCTCAAAATCCATGCACAATATAGAAAATCCGACTTCATTTTCTTTTTCAGGTGGTCAAAATTAGGGGGGAGGGGGGAAAGTCTAACCCTGATTTAAGAACAAATGATTAACAATTTCATATTTAGTAATTTTTGTTATCTAGAAATAATTCGCGACAGTGCCGCGACGCGCAGTTGTTGCGGACATGTATTAATTTTGCGTTCGCTAATAGTTTGCGTCACAGACCCGACACAAATCTGTATATTTTGCTGCCAGTGATTTTTATCTCTGTCCGAGGCTTTTGGGTCTTGGGCCTTAGTGTTCCCAAATGTGTTTTTACCTATACTTAGCTATATTTAACCCTTATATCATCCTAAACATTCTCCAATATCCTCTCAAACAATTAGCCATATTTTTCACTCCCAAATTCAAGTCTCAAAACCCTTATTCAAAATTAAGGATTACCTTCAAGCTTCAAGCCTCTATTTTCAATATTCATCAAGAGCTTCCTCAAATCTAAGGTATGTAGGTTTTAACCATTGGGTTCTTCCACATTGGTGCCCTAATCTCCTTTTTACTCAATTTTCATGATTTAAAGTTGATTTTACAATTGGGTTTACTAGCATAAACATGTCTATGAACTTTGCTAAAGCTATGTAAAGTAATCTTGGATCTATTATAAGATTTGATGAGGGGATTTTATGTGTATTGCTTGAGGGTGTTTCAAGGTGTTGATTGATGGTTTTACAATGGATTTTATTGCATAATTTCCTCTCTAT